>JAGDYQ010000051.1:4523700-4539647 GCA_021962125.1 Bulinus truncatus
GGGGCGGGGGGTCCCATATGGAGCCATTTGTCGGTATCTATCTATCTATCTATCTATCTATCTATCTATCTATCTATCTATCTATCTATCTATCTATCTATCTATCTATCTATCTATCTATCTATCTATCTATCTATCTATCTATCTATCTATCTATCTATCTAAAGATATGATTACAATTAGTACTATAACAGTTCCCATTCACTGGTATTGGCCTGGAGACATTCAAAGGACAGTCCCATGTACAAACATTGAAATCTCGGAGACAAAGTAGAAAAGAAAAAGGGAAACAACTGTGGTGGATTCAAACCAGCGCCAATAAAGTGGACATCGGACAAACACACGGATATTATCACGGGGATTAAAAAAAACCAACAACCTGAAACGGGAGTGGGGTGGGCGGGGCGGGGGAGGGGGTGGAGATTGTGGATTCGCTCTTGGCACATCTTAACAAGAAGCAAAACACACTCACCCACACACACAGATATGCATACATACACGCGCGCAACTCTGGGGGCTTGATTGGGAGGGGGGTGGGGAAATGTAGGTCATTACGACAGATACTGACATTGGGCGATGGGTGGGGGAGGGGCGGTGGAAATAAAAAGGGTGGGGGGGCCTCTTGTTTGCTCGGTACACCGCATCAAACAGGTCCGGCCCCACGATAGGCCGTTAACTCTGTGTGTGTGTGTGTGTTGTGTGTGTGTGTGTGCGTGTGTGTGAAACGAGACGGAGTGATTATAAAGAAAAAGGACAACTCGAGAGCTCGGACACAGCAGTCTGGGGATGAGTTGATGAAAACTTAGGGATGGGGTAGGGGAGGGTATAACGTAGGGGGAGGGGGTTGTGTGTGGGGGGTGGAGTTAGTGCAATGATACTAATAATGAATGAGACAGAGAGAGATAGAAAGTAAAACAAATAAATCCATTACAGAGGGAATTTGTTTAGAGAGAGAGAGAGAGAAAGAGTGAGAGATAGAGAGAGAGAGAGAGAGAGAGAAAGAGTGAGAGATAGAGAGAGAGAGAGAAAGAGAGAGAGAGAGAGAGAGAGAGAGAGAATATGAGTATTATGGGTTGGAAGATTAGTCGTAAAATTGTGTCTATGTGCGTTCAAGTGGGTGTGGGTGTGTTAAATGCCACCTGAGGCTGTGGATCACTTGTATGTCGGAAATATAAATAGGTGTCAGCGTAATATGTAGAAAGGTTTCTGTCTGTCTTTCTATCTGTCAGCGGAATAGGTAGAAAGGTTTCTGTCTGTCTATCTATCTTCCATGTATTAAATATAACTATCTATCAATCTGCATCCAATATACTTATATATATATATATATATATATATAATCTATCTACACAATCTACCTACACAATCTATCTACATATTCTATATACAATCTTTGACACCCGCACCTAACTAAAACTGTTTTATTCTTGGAAAAAATACCATGAAATTAAGAGCAGCACTGGGATTGTCCCCCCCCCCTTCCCAACCCCTCAAACCAAAGAAAAACGACAAGACTGTCCTATTGATTCCAGCACTGGAATTAACAATCAATTTCTCTTGTTGACGAAAGTCTTAGACTCCACGAGCATATCCCTGGTGTTGACAGGACGGTGGGTCGGGGCCTGGGGACGGGAAGGGGTGGGGGGGGGGGTGTCCGTAGACACGTGGATGTGATTCTGGATTATTTTTTTTTGTTCAAGCAGCGGAACTGTTCTCTGTTTACCTGGAAATGTCGTTCAAAAAGTAAAGAAGAGAATTTTTGTTTGGAATGGCTCTTAGTGTCTGGCGTTTGATTGAATCTCCACCGTGTGGACAGAGGGTAGTCTTGGACCACTGTGTGGACAGAGGGTAGTCTTGGACCACCGTGTGGACAGAGGGTAGTCTTGGACCACCGTGTTGACAGAGGGTAGTCTTGGACCACCGTGTAGACAGAGGGTAGTCTTGGACCACCGTGTGGACAGAGGGTAGTCTTGGACCACCGTGTGGACAGAGGGTAGTCTTGGACCACCGTGTTGACAGACGGTAGTCTTGGACCACCGTGTTGACAGACTGTAGTCTTGGACCACCGTGTTGACAGAGGGTAGTCTTGGACCACCGTGTTGACAGACGGTAGTCTTGGACCACCGTGTGGACAGAGGGTAGTCTTGGACCACCGTGTGGACAGAGGGTAGTCTTGGACCACTGTGTGGACAGAGGGTAGTCTTGGACCACCGTGTGGACAGAGGGTAGTCTTGGACCACCGTGTGGACAGAGGGTAGTCTTGGACCATCGTGTTGACAGACTGTACTCTTGGACCACCGTGTTGACAGACTATAGTCTTGGACCACCGTGTTGACAGAGGGTAGTCTTGGACCACCGTGTTGACAGACGGTAGTCTTGGACCACCGTGTTGACAGACAGTAGTCTTGGACCACCGTGTGGACAGAGGGTAGTCTTGGACCACCGTGTTGACAGACGGTAGTCTTGGACCACCGTGTTGACAGACTGTAGTCTTGGACCACCATGTTGACAGACGGTAGTCTTGGACCACCGTGTTGACAGACTGTAGTCTTGGACCACCGTGTTGACAGAGGGTAGTCTTGGACCACCGTGTTGACAGACGGTAGTCTTGGACCACCGTGTTGACAGACGGTAGTCTTGGACCACCGTGTGGACAGAGGGTAGTCTTGGACCACCATGTTGACAGACTGTAGTCTTTGACCACCGTGTTGACAGATAGTTGTCTTGGACCACCGTGTTGACAGACAGTAGTCTTGGACCACCACTTAGACAGACGGTTGTCTTGGACCATCATTTATACAGACGGTTGTCTTGGACCACCACTTAGACAGACGGTTGTCTTGGACCATCATTTAGACAGACGGTTGTCTTGGACCACCACTTAGACGGTTGTCTTGGACCATCATTTAGACAGACGGTTGTCTTGGACCACCACTTAGACAGACGGTTGTTAGCGTACCATCTTATTTTCCATGCTCCAATTAACTCCATGCAGACAATAATAGTCTTCTTGGTCTCTTTATCTCTTCGCTTCTTTATATTCTGTTATCCAACCTGTTACTTTCTCTCTATCACAGCCTAACTATTTATTGTATACATCTTATCGTTCATCTTTCCTTTTCATCCTCTCCAATCGCGCGGCGTAGAGCACTTGAATTTTGACCCGAGGGCACGGGTTTAATCCCCGGGTACCTTGGACGGCTCCCAACTCCACCCAGCTTAAAATGGGTGTTTGACATCAGATGGGGGAAAGTAAAGGCGGCTGGGTATTGCACTGTCTACACAGTCCATTAGTACACTGTGGCTAAGCAACAAATTCGTCACTTTCACCGAACGGACTGTCTTTCATTCGTGGTCAATAAGTGAATATTTTTTGTCGGGTCAGGAACACCTGGATCGCTCCATCTGCCTCTGCCCCCCCCCTTCGGTTCTGTTCGTCTCTGTCGCCACTTGTACTACGCCGTACTGACCTGTGTTGTGAAGAGCAAAAAGAAATACAAACTTTGTCTAACAAACAAAAACAAACTCAGTCAATGTCCACACTTTCCTCATTCAATGTCCATACTTACCTCAGTCAATGTTCACACTTAACTCATTCAATGTTCACACTTACCTCAGTCAATGTTCACACTTACCTCAGTCAATGTCCACACTTTCCTCATTCCATGTCCATACTTACCTCAGTCAATGTTCACACTTAACTCATTCAATGTTCACACTTACCTCAGTCAATGTTCACACTTACCTCAGTCAATGTTCACACTTAACTCATTCAATGTCCACACTTACCTCAGTTAATGTCCACACTGACCTCAGTCAATGTTCACACTTATCTCATTCAATGTTCACACTGACCTCAGTCAATGTTCACACTTAACTCATTCAATGTTCACACTTACCTCAATGTTCACACTGACTTCAGTCAATGTTCACACTTACCTCATTCAATGTTCACACTTACCTCATTCAATGTTCACACTTACCTCATTCAATGTTCACACTTACCTCATTCAATGTTCACACTTACCTCAGTCCAAAAGTAAAAACAAAGTGAAATAAAAATTAGAAAAAAAGCTGATACATTTCTGTTTTGTTTGGACAGAAGTTCGCGGCTCTGGTTTATGTTTATTTTATGTTTATTTTTATTTCATTTCTTGGTTTTTTTTTAAAACCCATGATATGGGTGGGCGAGTCTCAAGAGGAGAAAAATCCCGCGGTCTTGCCAGCTGCGCCCTCCACCCTCCCTCCACCACAATAACAGAGCCCCTCCCCCTCCCACCTGCTGCACCGGGCCTGCCACTCAACTACACACGTGGGTAAATTTAACTTCTATTTAGACACGTGCGTCGGTCACACTGAGTGAGTACCATCGCCCGGGTAGGAGTAGCTGCGGCTAATGTTCGTGTGTGCTGACTTCATACCAGCTAGTACGGTGGCACAACCCACGTGGTTGGAGATGGGGTGGGTGGGTGAGCGAAATGGTATATGTTTCAGTGAGTGTGTGTGTGTGTGTGAGGATTGTTAGTTTTTCTTGAATTAGGCCTGATTAATAAATAATCTAGATTTATAGATATACATATTAATAATCTTGGAACCATTGGACTATATAGTATAGTCTCAGAACTGTAGCGAGTAGTTATTTCAGACTAGTCTAGCAAGTCAGCTAAAGGTCAAAGTGTTAAAAAACACAACAATATATACAAGTAATTTTTTTTTCATATTCGCTGGAACTGCCGAATGTAGTCTTTCGTTAAATGTACACTTATGTTTTATAACATTCACACAGGGCCGGATTTACCATTGTAGGGCAACAGATATTTCAGGCCCCATTTTGAAAAAATAAAAAAAAATATTGCTACGGTTTTATTTTCATTTATGAATACTGCTCAACATTTCGGGCCCTCTTATATTGCGGGGTTCCTACGCCATGGCCCAATGGGCTTATCTGTAGATTCGGCCCTGCATTCATATACAATCATCAAAACTAATTGATTCACTTAATTCGTGAGATATTAATCGATGTTCTACTAGCTATTGTTGTTTGTATCTCTCAAAGTAATGAGTGAAAGTCAACTCCATCCTATTGGAACATCTCATCGCCATAATGTTAGTTAATTCTAGTGAATTGCGTCATCAAAATTTCCCCACATTGGGCAATCATTTCTCACAACTGGATTAGTCCAGAAGTCCACTGTGTAAAGAAGACTTGGAGATAAAGAGCGGATGCAATAAAGGATGGGAGGAACAGAATAGTTGGTTGGTTTGAACAACATAAATTTAATCCCAAAATTTTTTGCCGCATTACAATTTATTGATAATATTTAACTGCTCTATTTTTTTATCCATCAAATCCTCGTTTTATTCTTGGCCACTTCCTTTTCATTTCCATTTCAATTTTATTTTCTTTTATTTGTTCATCTGTGCCAGATTTTCGCCGGGTGGAAAGTCTGAAATAAAGAAAATATAAATAAACAGCCCAAAGTGACGTTCTGCCATTTCCAACCCCCACCCCCTCCCACCCCATCTCTTCCCTTCTCTCTCTCCCCCTATAAGACTGTCATAATATTTAAAATGCTCTCTTCAAATCTCGTCTAATGAGCCGAGGAGAACGCGAAAAAAGACGTTCACGCTCGTATTTTTAACCCATTTACCGTTAGATCGACCTGCATCACGTGACCGCTTGAGAACGCATTGCCTCACGGGAGAATTTAGAGTTTTGGATTTATTTATTTTATTTTGTAAAAACAGATTTAAATTTTTTTTTATTTCCAAACTTTTCACTGAGAATGTAATCGAGTATTTTTTTTTTACTTTTATTTGTTTATCCGATTATTTTGTTTTCTTTCGATTCCTAACGTTTGTTTTCTATTCTATCAAATGATGATTTAAAAAAAAATACAAGGGTTTCATTTTTTTTTATGTGTGTGTGTGTGTCTTAGTATTAAACCAATATCTTTGAATTCTACACTCTACACTTTGTCTGAGAGATCGCAAGTTTTTATTTATTTGGAATTCGATTACTAAATTTAAAAATGTGTGTGATTAAGAACAGTTCTGTTTATGTCATGCTTAAAGGTTTCATTGTTTTAAAAAAGACACCTAGAGTGAAGATAGCGAATGAGGTTTCATTTCTCAGGGCTTCTTTCCACACTTCTATTCAATCTGCTTGAGGTTTCAATTCTGAGGTTTACACTTCTATTCAATCTGTTCTTCTATTTTTTTTTAAACTTCATTATTTGAGGCTGGGTCGGGGTGAGGGTGGGGATGAGGGGGGTGGGCTGGAGAGTTCCCGCCATCTGGGAACGTGCATCAGACAGCGTAACGTTACAGCAGAAAACCTGGAGGTTCCAGTTTGGGCGGCGTGATGGGTAAACCAGAGGTGGTTCACCCTCAGTGTTTACTTAGGCGAGTAGGGGAAAAGCTGAAGTGGGCGTGTTCCAGTATCGGGTGGGGTTGGGGAGGGGGGGGGGTCGAGGATTTCGGAAGGGACCGGGGGGGGGTTGGTTTTTATATCAATGAATTTATTTTTTAAAGATTTAGGAATTTACTAATTAAAAGACAGGAATATGATGTCAATGTGACAGGAGTATGAGGTCAATGTGACAGGAAGATGACGTCAATGTGACAGGGATATGAGGTCAATGTGACACGGAAATATGACGTCAATGTGACAGGAATATGAGGTAAATGTGACAGGAATATGATGTCAATGCGGATACAGGGAATATGATGTCAATGTGACAGGAGTATGAGGTCAATGCTTGGGCACAGGAAGATGACGTCACTTTGACAGGAATATGAGGTCAATGTGACACGAATATGACGTCAATGTGACAGGAATATGAGAGGTAAATGTGACAGGAATATGATGTCAATCTCAGATAGGAATATCAAGAGGTCAAACCGTGACAGGATTTTTATAGGTGGATTGATTTGTTTGTGTGATAAAGGCGGCACACAGTAAAAAATGTGACAAGTATCACAAGTTAACAGGCGGCCATATTTTAATTGTACGATTACATCATTACATAGCACTGAATACAAGGAGTGTGTTGTATTATGTATTTGTGTGCACGGATGTCAGCTCCACCAGTCAGTGCCGTGATGGGAAAAGGTTCGGGTCCGTGCGTGCTTTAGTTTAGAAACACAGCTGGCCCCCCCTCCCCCACCCCCCATGGTGTCATAGACAATTGATGAGTCATGCAGCATCAAGGCAACGCTTTGTCCTCATACACACCTACATTCAGACACACACACACCTACATCTGTGACACACTCACCTACATTCAGTCTTGCTTACCTACATTCACTCATAGATTCATTTTAAAGATTAATTTTCGCTAAATTTTTAAAAGAAAACTCACAAACACATGCAGACAAAACACACACACAGACACACACAGATACAGACTTATGTCAACACAGACAGACATTGAAAGTATTTAATTGTTACGTTTGTTCATCCATTATACACTTCGTCGTTCACTCCTTCACCCTACCTACTGCCACTATCCACACCCCCATACCCCCCAACCCCACTCAAACCCCCTCCAATCTGTAACCAACCTAATGACATCCAAGAACAACCAATGTGTATGTAGGCAGTAGTTACACCAGAGATCAATATGGCGGTCGTGTTAGGGAAATGTTTTAATTACTTATATTTTCTTCTGTCATGTCACACAGGCCGCATACAGCGTGAATTATGGTCTGGTTTTAAATCTATCTATAGAGAGAAAGACATGGATGATGTTTGATGGAATGAAAGAAGACGTTTGAAAGTAACAAAGGAAACAAAAAACATGAAAGAAAAAACAGAGACAAGTAGAAGGATGGACGGGGTGGATTGACGGGCAGACAGAGAGAAGGAGGGGAAAATAGAAAGAAATAGCAAGAATTTAAAAAAAGACATGATAGACAGACGGACGGACGATAGATATGTGAATAGATTTATAAAGAAATAGATGAACACAAGGCCACACCGCTAGTCGCTATGGTCCTTGAACTGTTTATAGGAATGACACCTTAAGTTCACTTAAGCCCACAAAGTGCCGACTTGGCTACTGTAATAGATGAACCTCAACGCCACCTCTGCGCCGATGGCCTATTTGGCAAAGGAACTTTACACGTAAAGGCGTCAATCCTACGAAGATGTTCCCTGGCGGGCCTCACTGGCCCCGACTTTTTGTATCACTCTGCTAGAGCAGAGAAAGTGATGGAGAAAAAACCATCACTGGTGGGTGATCATTCAACATTAGTGCCATGGGAAAATGCGATTATAATGTCTCTCAGCGAACATCACAACACGTCTGTGTGTTCAAGATATTCTTTAGGTTGCATTGAAGTCGATAAAATTCTCATCCACTGACTAATATATGAACTACTTATCTTGAAACATTGCAAATAAACTCGATGGTTTCTATTCTTAATTTTAACATGCCCACATTTTTTTTTAAAAGGAATAGAATTTCGGTATAAAATTGCTTTATAACTACGTGTTCTATTTTTTTTTTCTCCTTAAGAATCTAATGTTCTTAAGGAAATGGAGGGTCTTAAAAATGAAATCATCTAACTTAAAGGATCTTCTGTGTGTGTACATAAACATGGAGGGAATTAGTTCATTTTCCACATATTTGTGTTGTTGTTTTATTTTGTTCAGAATATAAAACTTGAAAATAAAATGTTAGACTTTAGTTTATGTGATGGGACGGATGGCCGAGTGGTGTAGATACCGCCTGCAGACCTGTGAGTCCTGGGTTCGATCCTCGGTGAGAACCTTGGGGAATTTTTCCAGCCTTATGGGTTGTTGCCATCAAACTCTTGAAAAACGTAACGTTAGGCGGTATTAACGCAGGGCATGGCCCCAGGCCTCGTAGCGTGCGGGGGCAGTGGGCCGGGGCGTTTTGTCTGGCTCCCCTCTGCTTATTTGTTCTAATTAGTAAAATGTAATGCCCTGGCCCCCATTGCTATTGCCTGCCCCTGCTGTAGAATGCCTGGCCCCTGCCGTAGAATTTTCAAGCTACGGGCTGCATGCCCCCCTCTGTAAATCAAACACTGACCTATAAAGAAGAAATATTAAAAATCAAAGTAGAATATGGGGGGGGGGGCTTTTACTCTTAAAGCCCTTTTTTGGCTAGGGCCCCGCGCATGGCATTGTGGGAAAAGGGGGCGAGGGGGGGAATATTGTTGTGGATTAACTCTTCAGCTTCTAAACCACAATTCCCAAAATTTTTTTGCATCTCTTCCAGGAGGTTTGCAGTGAAGAACTGTGCCCGCTGCCGGATGCCCATCTCTGCCAACGAGCTGATCATGAGGGCCAAGGACCAGGTGTTCCACCTCACCAGCTTCGCCTGCACGGCCTGCAACAGGACCCTTGAAGTCCGGTGAGCAGTACGGCCTGAAGGAGAACCTCATCTACCGCCGCATGGACTATGAGCTTCATGTTCCAGGGGAGTTTAACATGCCCAGGAGCCCCTGTATGGGGCCCCCACGGCGCCCACAGCCCCGTAAGCGGAGTAGGGGCCCCATTCCATTTTACAACGGCGTCGGAGCCGTGCAGAAAGGCCGGCCGCGGAAACGGAAAAGCCCGATGTCAGATGGAGATGGATGTCCGCCGTTAGGTAAGCGTTTCACATTCTGTGTGTGTCTGTGTGTGTGTGTCTGTGTGTGTCTGTATGTGTGTGTCTGTGTGTGTGTCTGTGTGTGTGTCTCTGTGTGTGTGTCTGTGTGTGTCTGTGTGTGTCTGTGGCTGTGTGTGTCTGTGTGTGTGTGTCTGTGTGTGTCTGTGTGTGTGTCTGTGTGTGTGTCTGTGTGTGTCTGTGTGTGTGTCTGTGTGTGTGTCTGTGTGTGTGTCTGTGTGTGTCTGTGTGTGCATCTGTGTGTGTGTCTGTGTGTGTGTCTGTGTGTGTGTGTCTGTGTGTGTGTCTGTGTATGTGTCTGTGTGTGTGTGTCTGTGTGTGTCTCTGTGTGTGTGTGTCTGTGTGTGTGTCTGTGTGTTTGTATCTGTGTGTATGTGTGTCTGTGTGTGTGTCTGTGTGTGTCTGTGTGTGTGTCTGTGTGTGTGTCTGTGTGTGAGTCTGTGCGGGTGTGTGTCTGTGTGTGTGTCTGTCTTGTGTGTGTCTGTGTGTGTGTCTGTCTGTGTGTGTGTCTGTGTGTGTGTCTTTGTATGTGTCTCTGTGTGTCTGTGTGTCTCTGTGTGTGTCTGTGTGTGTGTCTGTGTGTGTGTCTGTGTGTGTGTCTGTGTGTGTGTCTGTGTGTGTGTGTCTGTGTGTGTGTGTGTCTGTGTGTGTGTCTGTGTTGTGTGTGTCTGTGTGTGTGTCTGTGTGTGTTTGTGTGTGTGTGTCTGTGTGTGTGTCAGTGTGTGTGTGTGTGTGTGTGTGTGTGTTTGTGTGTGTGTGTGTGTGTGTGTGTGTGTGTTTGTGTGTGTGTCTGTGTGTGTGTCTGTGTGTGTCTGTGTGTGTGTCTGTGTGTCTGTGTGTGTGTTTGTGTGTGTGTCTATGTGTGTGTGTCTGTGTGTGTGTCTGTGTGGGGCCTGTGTGTGTGTCTGTGTGTGTCTGTGTGTGTGTGTCTGTGTGTGTGTCTGTGTATGTGTGTCTGTGTAATCAAAAACGATAGTTTTCTTTTATCTTTTTGTGTGAAGTAAATGATGTCTACTTTAAACAATGGTTTCTTGTACATTTTTTAGTTTACATTCAGAAGTCTCTGAGATATTGATCCGATGATTCTTGCAGGTCTTCGGGTGTTTTCCGTGTTATAGAAATTGATCCGTTTATTTATTCTGCAGATCTGGCAGTGTCACGATAATGGTCGAATTAACTGTATGGAGTGAGCAGCCTGGGGATATTGTTTAGTGTTGAGTGAGTTTATTTTCATAGATTACCTTTCAAGGAAGTTTCTAAAGTATCTCGGCACCTGTAGCAGTGCTTTAGAAGATTCGTGTTTGTGTGTGTGTGTGTGTGTGTGTTCTTGAATTGTTTTTTCTTAAATTTCTGAACGTCAACAGCCACACACACACGCGTACACACGTACGCACGCACGCAGGCACACACGCGCGCGCGCACACACACACACCGACACGACAACAAATGCCTACTTTGTCCTCCATGAAGGTCACTTCCCAGGTTCTCATGGCCTCGTCATTCAGCCCCCGCCACCCTCCACCCACAAATCTAATTTAAACCCGACCCCTCACTGTCTGTCTCTTTGCACTTCCAACTTTCTCCCGGACAATTTCTTTAAATCTCTCTCTCTCCCTCTCTCTTTCTCACTGTCACACACACACACACACACACGACGGGGCGATGTGGCGCCCCAGCTTCAACCAGCTCCACTCAACTGAGCCCCCACTTTATTTCCAAATGCAGCCCCCCCGCCCCGGCCCCCTCCAAAACCATCACACACACACACCCCGAGAGGCCAGTTTTTTTGTATCATCCAATTAACACTGATGACGTAGTCGAGTTCTTCAAAAGTTTGTTTCAAAAAAAAAAAAAAAATCACAAGTTCATTCCTTCCGACAGCCCCCCCCTCCTCCCAATCCCTTAACCCCGATTCCCCCCCCTTCCCCACCCCTCTCAATATCTTTTGAATCCATTTCTCCAACTCGATCTATTTTATTTCAATTTCTGACGTTTAATGAGCCAAGACGAAATGCTGGAATCGTTATTTTTATATTTTATATCCAACAATTTCTCAGATATTCACAGATGCTCATGCATCCATCCCCAGCCCCGACACCTTTACCTACCCCCCCCCCCCCAATACGACGCCCATTATTTAAAAACCAACAACTCCCGTCCTCCCCCAATCCCATGAGCAAGATCCCATATCACTTACATTCAATCTGTCCATTAAACAGTCAGTGTCTATATCAGGAGATTGTGTTTTTAAACATGGGAAAATCGTCACGTGACATAAGGGAGCTAATCACTGATATATATATATAGACATACAAACACACGTACATACAGACATATATATAGGCAGATATAAAGATATAATACATTGGTTTGGTGTGTTATTTTTGACCTATTGCATTTCTAAAGACAGACATTTCAGAAGTCTGGCTCTGTAATTGAAGACAGACATTTCAGAAGTCTGGCTCTGTAATTGAACACAGACATTTCAGAAGTCTGGCTCTGTAATTGAAGACAGACATTTCAGAAGTCTGGCTCTGTAATTGAAACACGGACTACTGACATGGTAATCATATAGTTCAGCAGTTCACACAACTGAGAAAGATTGTGTGCCAGATTTTTTATTTTTGTAGGTCAGTTTAGATTTGTGCGAGTTTAAGTAACTACTACTGGCCACGCTTCGATCTAACTTTGAACTAACGGTTTACATTAGGGGTGTGCGTGTGTGTGGGGGGTGTATAGGTCACATGTTGTGGAATTCAACAATTAGAGGATTTGAAATATCCATCTTACTGAGCAGTGACTTTTGCCACCCAATAAGAAACATGTCATTTCTTTTTTCAAGACTCACTCGTAATGTATATATATATATTGGGAAATAATGTACATATTGCATTCTCAAATTTGGTATTATTAAAATCATATTCGACTCACCTCAAATCAGTATGCGACCCTCGAAAAGACCCCTCCCATTCTCTCTAATTGTAGAAAGAAATAACCACTCTCTAGAAATATCCGTTCATGAAAAAGTAGAACACATCAACCCCTAATGTAGTCTTCCATACCGTCCGTCAAATGCGCATGTCATGCGTTTGCTAAAACACCCATAAAATGAGCGGAAATATTTAAAAAAAGAATTACGGAAATTCCCCGTGCTAATGTTCACAGAAGACATCCCGGGAATTCCCCCTGTTGATGTCGATTCAACTTAAGGATCAAGCAGTACATCACAGTCTATACGAGCATACACCCTCTCTCCCTTCTCCCATACCTTTGGTCACTTAATGCTACTAGTGTATAATTAAGAAAACTGTCGGTCCAACTCGGACACTCGGACGTACCGGTCACTATTTAATGCGCAAAGGCCCAGTCTGGTCAGTTTCAAGTGGGCATCGTTGTCTTGTAGCTACGGACGCTTGCTCTTGTACGGTCCAGGTGTGTGGTCATCATTCCAGCTGACGGTAGTGGTGATTCCGAAAAATCCTGCGCATGTAACTTTTCTTTCTTCAAATTTTGATTCCTCAATATAAGATTCATCAGCCAAATCCAAAAAAAAAAACATACTTTTATAAGCCCATGTATTGACTTTATGGTTTTGTTTTATTCTACATGACTATGAAGGTTGCAGGTATTTATTTAGTGTAATAATTATATTTGGCTGTAATAATTATATTTGGCCTAGAAATTTAACTGGCCAATTATGGAAGTTGATATTGGCAGACGGTAATAAGACAGACGACGACAGAGATTCATAAGGGAAGAACGTTACTCATATCATCACCATTCACGCTACTATATTATGTGTATTTCATATTGACAGTAAATATTAATAAATATATTTAAAATATATATATATATATATATATATATATATATATATATATATATATATATATATATATATATATATATATATGTCCGATTATCGTTTCAAAAGATGTAGGTTTTGGTTTATGTTTCTTTAGTCCAGTTTCTTGACCTATAAAACATTTGAACTATTCAGATTATAAACAAATAAAATAAAAAAGGAAAGAATTGTCTAGAATGAAAACTTTACAGGCCACGAAAACTAAAACACAGTATTGAGTGACATTGTGTCGTGTCAGTAGACGTTGTTTACTGTAATGTGGTGTAAGCCGGGTGGTGTGTCGTGTCAGTAGACGTTGTTTACTGTAATGTGGTGTAGGCGGGTGGTGTGTCGATGCAGTTCATTCATTGACCTCCTGTCGTGATATACCAGCTATTGACTTATGTCATTGAAGGGTTTTCTTGAATCTTTCTTATTCATTGGTGGCGCTGAGGGAGTGGGGTGAGGTGGGGGTGAATAAAAGGGCCACATGTTACGTCATTGCGAGCCCTGCCTGTTACACCAGGACCTCTCTTGTAACAGCCATTCAGATAACGGGAAGTGAAGTTGCTTACCGAGGTGGGTGGGGTTGGAGTGTGGAGGCTATCAGACCCACCGCTGGGCTTGTAGTGGGTCTGAATGGGGTACCGGTGGGTGGTAGGTACTACGGTGGTCGAGGGTTTTTTGGAGTGTACTAGACGTGGGATGAGTGGCTGAAGCAGACATCCACGTGTGGCTGATCGGAAGTCTAAGGTGTTGTGCGTGGCTAGGTAGAGTACATCAGAGTAGAGATTTGAGATGTCGGTATTGTCTTGAAGCCGATATGAACGTCACATTCTTTTAGTTGAGGTAGAGGTTCTCTGCATATATCGCGAGTGAACCCCAGAGGGTGCGTAGTTGTGTGCGCGGGTGTCACTCACATGTAAGTTCGCTAATAATTGTACATACTTTCGTCATGAAATGTACTCACTTTCTGAAACGATACTTGGGCACGTAGTTGGGGGATAAGTCACTGCAACAAAACATTCAAAATAAATTTTACATAAATGTATCAATCCACGAGAATGTCGCTCACTGTCAAGTATGAATGTTATACATTCTTCAATATGAAAACTGCCATACACTGTTGGATATGGATTGTATACAGGTGTTCCAAATAAATGTGACATTAATAGCAAGATGAATGAATGTGCAACACAGCTCGGTATGAATGTTACACGTTTTAGTGTTACACACTGTTAAATTAGAATGTTACAGACTGGTCAGTATGAAATTTACACACTGTTAAATTAGAATGCTACACACTGGTCAGTATGAAAGTTACACACTGTTAAATTAGAATGTTACACACTGGTCAGTATGAAAGTTACTCACTGTTAAAATTAGAATGTTACACACTGGTAAGTATGAAAGTTACACACTGTGAAATTAGAATGTTACACACCGGTCAGTATTAAAGTTTCATGTATACATTGAATTTAGTACAAATATTGCCACTCGCCATTTGGCATGTTAATGGTACACACATTTCAATAAGAATGTTGTTAAACATTTTTTGATGCTAATATCATACACGCTGCTCTGCACCAGTGCAGCACCATGATGAACATGAACGTCACATCAAAGCTGATTGTGAATTCTGCGCACTTTCTGTGATGCCGTGTAGCAACCAACAAGCGCACAGCTCAATATAACATTTCAACCAACTAGCGCACCGCTCAACATAACATTTCAACCAACTAGCGCACCGTTCAATATAACATTTTAACCAACAAGCGCACTGCTCAATATAACATTTCAACCAACATTTCCGAAAGCCGCCATATTATTTGTATAATAATTTATCAATATTTTGGTGCGACATTATTAAAAAAGGAAAATAACAAAAATGGCGCCTTTTATAAAGTCATCATTAGAGAATTTTGAATAGGGTTGGGCTTTCAGAATATTTATATATATATATATATATATATATATATATATATATATATATATATATATATATATATATATATATATATATATATTTACCAGCTGTACCCTGCAAAACATTTACATAGAGTTATATCCCCTTAGGCTTGATCGGTAGGTTAAGTTATTTTTTTTGGTTTCGGGCAGATCCGATTTTTCTATGATTGTATTTTAAACTGGGAATACTGTTGTATTAATTGTTTACTGATTTAATGCAGAGCTCAAATCGCTTATATATATATATATATATATATATATATATATATATATATATATATATATATATATATATATATATATATATATATTATGTGGAGACTTGCAAGTCTTATAATATCTGTAAATATTTTCATTTTTCATATTATTTTTAGAAACATCAAAAACAATAGGATGTTAAAATTAAAAAAAAAATAAATATGGCAAAATGGTGGTAGAAAGAGAGAAGGAAGACAAGAAGTGAAAGATGGAGAGATGGAGTTGGGTGAGAAAGGGGG
>JAGDYQ010000051.1:4540147-4615586 GCA_021962125.1 Bulinus truncatus
GGGTGGTGTGAATGTAGAGAGGTAAAAAAAAATTTTTTGAATTTAAATATGTAATAGTTTGGAAAAGTTGTCACTATAGAAGATGATTTTGTAGCCAAAGTTTCACCTCTAAATTATTATTTTTTCAACTGCCCCAATGACATGAAATATTGATGAAATCCCTTAAATCTCGAATAATTTACTGAAAATCGGCTAACAACAAACTGTAATGTCCAAACATCCATTTTGTCCAATTAATAACTTAATCAAAACAATAATCAGTCTTCTGGTTGAATGCTGTCATTTGCTGCCTGGACAAAATCCTGTTCTTTATGAAGCCATTTCGAGCCCTTTCTCCGCATACCGACTGTGATGTTTCTGTAACGGGTTTCACATGTCTTTCTACGGCTTGAGTGTGATAGGGTACCTGGATAATTGGCAACATAATATTGTGTTGATCATGTATTCTGCTAGCTATTTCAGACATTGGAATATTGGCCAACAATGGTGGTGCAGTTACTTCAGCTTCCTGCCAATTTATCAGGTCAACATAGTCTGTTGAATCAAAGTTCAGTCTTGGAATACAAAATTTTCTGATGCCAGTTTTCTGTTCCTGACGAGCCTTTAGAATTCTGCGCAGTCCAAGTTGTTTAATGTGATCTCGATCATCAGTGACCATTGCTATCAATAGATTCTCTGGATGAGCAAAATAGGCATTTCTTTGGATAACAGGATCAATGATGTTCTTAACTTCTGTTGGCAGTGAACGAGACAAGTGAATTGTCAACCAAATGTGTTTAGTACCATCTACACAGCTGGGTTTGCTTTTGATTGCAAACCACACAGGAGCATACACCTGTATAATGTAAGTTGCCAACATCTGTAAGCTTTGAGTTGGATTTTGTTGTGAAATATACAATCGAAGAATGCGATTGGCCGTTGTCAACCACCGTGAATGAGCCATTTTGCCAGGGTTTCTTCTAGCAAGTTCTTCTGAACAGCAACCGGTCATCACACTTAAGCACATTTCATGTAAATACCTCTGCTCTGTACTTAGTTCTGAAAGTGACACATCAGGAATGCTACTGCTAATTGCAACAAAGTTGCACACTGGCTGGAGCTCGCAATTTAGCAGGGCAGAACCTATTGGACCCGAAAATCCTTGTGGCCCAGTTGTTTTACCATCAAGATGTTTGATTAAATGGCGCAAAGGCAGCTCATTTGCATGCAACAAGCATGGCAACCACTGTAATGGTCTACCCAGTTTGATCTCCAAAAGTCTTATGATACCTCCAGCAGGTCCTGTATTTGTTGCAGTACCATCACATCCAATCCCTAAAATGTTGGTTATGTTGTGCCCATTGCTGTCATAATATGTATATATGCAATCAGCAAGATCTCGAGCTGATGATGATTTAGGTGCTAAATGTGTGATGAATTTTCCTCCAGGTTCATTCAGTATTGTGATGTGTTCCTCATTTACTACATTTCGATACCAACGGCTTCCTTTCTTCTCTAGTTTAATTGTTTTATCCTTGCGGCCGTCAAAATAGAGAGTTTGAATTGCATCAGTAGAGTCTACTAATTGATCTCTGGCCATCTTTCGCTCTCGTCTCAGTTTATAGCGATCAATTACATTGGCAGCCTCAGTTTGTGAAACTATACCAAAGTCTTCTAGTACTGCTGTCGCAACTGCTGCACCAACCCTGCCTGATACTGCAAATCGATCACATATTTTTGCTAACTTTGGTAGTTTTCTTCTCATCTGGCTAGAGCTCGGTTTGGATGAAGTAGGTGTCTCTGTATCTGTAATCATGGTATTGCTTTCGGCTTCAGTCTGAAATAAATCTTCATTGAGGCCAATTTTGGCATCTGATGAATCATCATTGTTAAAATCTATAACTCCAGGGCATTGGTCATTCAAATCGAGTTTGGGTGCTTTTTGGCTCTTGAGTCCTCCTTCAACTTGCGATCATAGGTCTTTTTTAGTTTAGCTGAGGAAACTCGATCAGCACTACCAATAAACATGATCCTCAATGTTCTCTGGTCCTGCAAAAAGTGTTGTTCCTGAGGTGGCACTTTGTTTTGCTTTGCACAACCACAGTTTCCAGGAACACATTTGCAAATTGCAACGTCAAAGAGTTTCTGTTTACTTTTGTCAGCGTATTCTTGCAACTTCAGCAAATACTTGTTATCTGCTTTCCTTCCTTTAAATGGCTTCATGAGTTTTCTGAGTTCATCATGTGAATTTCTGATCAGTTTGAGAATTCTAGTGTGTGAAACAACCGGAATGGAAGCTTTATGCCATACAGCTTCAATGTCTGTTGCAACGATTTCAGCTATTTCACTCACTGTGGGCTCTTTGGCTTGATCAGAACTTAATTTTTGTCTGATGTGACTGTAATACTTCATCATGTCCATATAGGTTGGCAAAACATTTGTAACCAATTCACAGGAATGACCAAAAACAGGGCATTTATTGGCAGCGCTGGTGTCAACATTAGATGACATTTTTATCCCGGTGATTATCTGAGAAAGCATCAAGGAAGGATTTTATATAACCATATAAAATGAGTGAGCCATAAAAAAATGTTTAACATATTTGGTATATTATTCAATTATGTATACTCATAAAGCGATAATATTTCCAGTGCCAGTATAATGTACAACAACTGCGCCATAATATCTGGACTAGATTAAATGCGAACGGCAGATAATGAACTCCACCGGGAGCTAAGTTACTAAAATATGCTGATTTAAGCAGTAGATACTAAAAAATAAATAGATACTTACTCTGTGTAGAAAATACAATGTACGTTTATTCGCCAAAGTAATTAAAACACTTGAAAATAGAGGGTAAACGAATATTGTAAATACCGTTTTGCTTATAACGGAAGTCCAAATTTTCAACATGATTGGGGCACCACTCAAAATAAGCAAAAAATTCTGAAATTTTGCAGAGTTGTTAACTAACACTTAAGACAACTTTTTAGCACTATTACATTCAGAAATTCTAAACTTTATTTTTTCACACCACCCTACTGTACACATGTCTCTGACCAACGGTCTACACCAGGCGGGCTTAATTCGTATGAGACAAAAACTTTATATTTCTTCATTAGTATATTTATATATTTCTTCATTAGTATATTTATATATTTCTTCATTAGTATATTTATATATTTCTTCATTAGTATATTTATATATTTCTTCATTAGTATATTTATATAGCTACAATGGAAAATTTAATGGCCCGTCACGGATGAATTGATTATACCCACCTGGTCCAAGCTGCACTATCCAACTCTCAGCACTGTTCAATGACCCAGTTAGCCCACTGGCCTACAGCTACCCAATCCCCATCACTACCAGGAGTCAGGACCAAGGTGGGAAGTCATGAGTGGGTTAAACAGAACATGGACGGTAAAGAATTTTGAACAAATCGAAATGAGGCTGTCATCGGTGCCCGGCCCTGCTTTAGAGAAACTCAGACATCCTTATTGAAAGTTGGGTCTCACCCAAGACTCAGTTCGAGCATCTACACCACTCGGCCATCTGTCCCAGTGAAAGTTGGTTCAAAGCCCCACAAGTCAGTCTAGCTTTAAATAGATTGGGGAAGTAAAGGCGGCTGGGCGTTGTGCTAACCACACAATCCATTTATATGCCGTGGTTACAGAAACGGATGAATTCTACACTTCATGTTCCCCTTTAGGCTTAAGGGAACTTTTTACTACAACTACTGACTTATTGAAAAATAAATCAAACACAACAACGTACACGTGATCTTTTATTTATTACTGAATTACAAATTCCTCGACATTTCAATGTTTTCCTAGTCAAGTGGATGCATACAACTTTGATTTCAAATAGTGGAGACATGCCAATTGGTACCAACTATTTGTCTGTATAGGGGAATTAATAAAACCTGATGAATAAACTGCTCGGTAAATAGTGGATATTTATTAGCACTGTATTAAACTTATAAACACACAGACAGATACACAGACAGACAGACAGATACACAGACAGACACAAACATACAGACACACAGATACAGACAGACGCACAGACAGATACACAGACACAAACATACAGACACACACATACAGACAGATACACACATACAGACACACACACATAAGACACACAGATACAGACACACACATACAGAGAGATACACAACATACAGACACACACATACAGACAGATACACACATACAGACACACACACATAAGACACACAGATACAGACACACACATACAGAGAGATACACAGACAGAAAGACAAACTGGCAGGAGAAACAAATATTAACTTCTAGAGTAACACAATAGTTTATAATTTATTTTGACTTGAACAGTTTATCTGGGGAGTTGTGATAATGTAATTATAAAAAAAAGAATTCTATAGTAAAATAAAATAAAAGAATGCAAATGTCACAAACATGTGCTGGTATTAAAAAAAAATTGAAAAACAGGATTTTTATAAATGATTCAAAGTTGACCAATCTCCACTGCCAAAGTGGCGCCATGTGCAAGAGAAATATTTTTTTTTTTACAAAAGATCTTTCTTAATTTGTTTAAAATTGTATTTACATTCAAAATATTGAAATAATTTGTCCAATAATTCAACATGTTCTATTAATTGAATGTGTGGTTTAAATGTATTTCTATTCATACTGAGTGGTGAACATGATTTGTTTCTTTCCTGACATTAAATTTAAGAATTTATAAATGTGTTTTAAAACGTTGACGATATTATTGTTTCTAATCTTGTTTACATTTGATGTCAGAAAAAAAGATTATGACAAATTTTGGTTAAGCCATAAACAAATATTTCAGTATAATTTCAATCCAATTAATAATTTTGTATTTTTTTTTGTAAAAAAACAAACATTATTTCAGCCTCTTGTAAAGAGAGTTTTACGTCTGCAGGTTATTTAATTTACCTCTCCATTTACAAAAATTCATAATATTTAAATAAGGGATACAAAGTGATCATTTGTCAATGAGTTCAAGCTGGTCCATTTTTTTAATCCAGGGGTGTAGTTAATTGTTACGTAAATGGAATAAGAGTAAAGAAATAAAATGAAATAAAAAACACACACACGTGTATTACAGTTAGTCACTTGTGTATTACAGTTTAACTCTTGTGTATTTCACTTCAACACTTCACTTCTGTATCACAGTTTAACAGTGAAGAGATGTACACAGTCATATATAGCGTCTTAAATTTAAAAAAAAAAATTAAATAAAAGAACATAACAACATAAAGATTAATTGACACCCAAATAACTGTCGATATTTTAAGACATTCTTTTTAACAACAATAAATATCATTTGTAAATGGGTTTAGTATATGTAAACATTCTTTAAATATGAGTAATAACCATGGGTATATAAAAAATTCAAAAGTCATTGGGGTATATAACATTTAGCTTTCTATGATGAATTATCATTTACGAAGAGGCTACAGTAACATCAAGCGTCGCTATATTAGGGTTAGCGGGAGAACTCATTTTTTCGGGTACCGGCAATTATATTAGGATTAGGGTTATGGTGTTGAGCAATATATCTATTGAAATCACCCAGAAAAAAAAAATACGAACTCCGTCTTGATGTTACCGTGAAAGCCACTGCGTATCATTAATGCTGATTTATTTCTTTATTTTTTTTATCTAGCCAACCGAAATTCCAAGACACATTTGATGTTTGAGATGACAGAGTTCTGAAGTCATTAGTGATCATAGAGATCAAAAAGTGGACATCTGGTGTACTGGCCCATTTAGAAGTGGACTTTAAAATATTTTTTATTTATTTTATGATTTCATCTCTTAGACTGACACAAGAAAACACGGGGCGATAGATGACATCATTTCAAAAAATTAACAACAAGAGAAGAAATGTTTAGACTCTAATTTTTTCCGAGTGCAGTGAGAAATATTTACAATGGCATTCGCATGGAACAAGATGGGGCTATATTAGATGGTTATGACAAGTGATTGAGTGAGCCATTCTTGCAATAAAAATGAGCAGCCCAACATTGATTTATAAATACTGACCCCAATGACAGAAGAAGATTTTACAAAAACCTTCTTGCGGCACATGTATAACATACACCACACACACAACTTTCCGTGAAGAGGTTACAATTGAAATTTTAATTAAAATTTATATTTTATAAATATTAAAAATAATTGTGCAAATTGTGATTGCATAATATTACTAAGCAACCAGCTAGTCAATGAATTAATATCCCATGATAGGTTGATGATATTTCATTAATAATCCTCGGATCAGCTTAGACTAAACTAATGATAAAAAAAAAATTATTTCTGCAGTAAATGATAAAAAAATAACAAATGAAAAACAAACAATTACTTTCAAAAAAAAAAAGATCACATACATATACACATACATATATATACATATACACATACATATACACATACATATATATACATATACACATACATATACACATACATATATATACATATACACATACATATACACATACATATACACATACAAATATATACATATAGTGTGTTGAGGAATTTTTTATCTTGTCACCCTCATTAATTAATTTGTTAAACTTTCATATTTCAAGATTCAATGGCAATATTTCTAGCAGTCATCAATAATAAGACTGAATACAAGATTCAATGGGAATATGATAATTTTTCTAACATGACGTGAAAAAACTAACAATCAATGCACTGTGTTGCAAATAAATTCTGGTAGATAAGAGCATCTTTCACATTTCACTTCAAAACAAAATATACAAAGAAAATACTGTCCATGTCATAATATAGTCTAAATACTGTCCATGTCATAATACAGTCTAAATACTGTCCATGTCATAATACAGTCTAAATACTGTCCATGTCATAATACAGTCTCTTATCACATTCTTGTGATTATTAAATATATTGCAGCGATTACATTTCACTTATATTTTTAAAAAATAAAACTTTTTGAGTCTTTTTTTTACCATCCACGACACCCACACAGAATCAATGTCCAAGCATTCTATTGGAATGAATCAATGTCCAAGCATTCTATTGAAATGAATCAATGTCCAAGCATTCTATTGAAATGAATCAATGTCCAAGCATTCTATTGAAATGAATCAATGTCCAAGCATTCTATTGAAATGAATCAATGTCCAAGCATTCTATTGAAATGAATCAATGTCCAAGCATTCTATTGAAATGAATCAATGTCCAAGCATTCTATTGAAATGAATCAATGTCCAAGCATTCTATTGAAATGAATCAATGTCCAAGCATTCTATTGAAATGACTCAATGTCCAAGCATTCTATTGCATAATAAAACAAACAAAACTTGTCTCTGAAATGATTCCAACCAGATTTGATTGTAACAAAGGCAGTTGACAAGATGTCAGTATAATCATTTTAACTTTTGCAGGGTAGACAACCTAATATTGGAAATATATAAAAAATATAAAAGTCATTTTGACAATGAAATATTTCTTTGGTCCAGGAACTTTTATTTATTTTCCTTCGAGGGAGGTAATCTTTAGGTTGAAAACATTTTAGTTCTATTTTATAATATGTCATGCAACTTTACATATTTTACTCAATTCGGATGTGTTACTGAAGCATTGTGGGAGAAATGAGGGTGTAAATATGATGGAGGGAGGGTTTGTTAAAGGCATGTTTCCTAATGATAAAATTACTCGTGACTAAAGCAGAAGTGAACGACGTTTGGTAAAAGTCTAAAAAATATTTCTTAGCTAAATTATGTATTTAAAAAACATCCACAGGCTGTCTGCTCTGAGAAAGGTCTTCCAATAATTCAACAGATGCAACAACATTAGTGACACTCACAGCGACAGCAACAACAGGTTTATAAAAAACAGTTGCGTAAAACAAACAAACAACTTCAACTTATTCTGTCCTCACCAATCAATGATAATTTGTAGACTACCAATCAATGATAATTTGTAGACGTGGAGAAATATCAAAATTTTTAACAAAAAAAAAAATATTTTCATCAGACACATATTTTAAAATGTTGGTCCTACATTTTTTTTAATGAGAGACCAGAGTCATTGAGCTAGTTCTGTCAACACAAGTCGATCACCAAAACTTTGTTTTTTGTCAACAACAACAAATCTTGTCTGATGGTAAATTAAGTTTCTTTCTGAACATGTTTTAAAATAAATTTACACAACTGTACATCAGGTAAGTAGCTTATTTCTGATACAATAAAAGTTACAGGCTGTGTAAGTGTAGGCAAATTATTTGGCCATAATGGACAGAGTAGTCCAATTATTTGGTCATAATGGACAGAGTAGTCCAATTATTTGGTCATAATGGACAGAGTAGTCAAATTAAAAAAAAAAACCCATTTCATTCATGCGCCAAATCATCAAAGAAAAAAAAAATTACTACATGCAAATTATGACATTTAGAAAAATCATGTTTTTAATGATGGAAGGAAACAGTTAAAGTCACATTTCATAATTTTAAGATGTCATATGTCATTTAAAAATGGCATCTATGCTAATAAAAAAAAAGGGTGGTGGGGTTGATTTGGTCCAAGACTCAAACAATTACACCAGGTGTAAACAATAAATATATGACCATGCTAGGTGGAAGGTGGGCAAACTTTTAAAACTCCAGGCCACAAAGGGTTCTTTTATTTTACACAGGGGCCACATCAAAATGAGAAAGATGGGAGTGTTTACATAAAATGAGTTAATGTTAACATCATTGACATGAATGAGCAAGGAGGAACAGAGCTAGGGCCGGATCAAACAGCCTGACAGACCATACTTGACCCGATGGCAGTAGCCTTCACATATCAGATCTAGATCATTTTCAGTAATCTGCATCGAGTCCGTTTCCCACATTGAAAAACATCATTTGATAACTCAGATCACAATAATATCAGGTTTAAAAAAAAATGACAATAAGCTACTACATTCCTGCTGATCTTTTTTAAATTCTTCACCCCATCCACAAAAGTATTTGTTAAATAAGTCGCTGTGCCCTAACCCAACGATTGTGATAAAAATGATGCCTAAGAGTCAAATGGAAGAGTCTACCCGTAAATATCACACAAAAAAAATAAAGACCTCATGTGCTGTGTACTTCCAGAGCGACTTTATGAGATACGTAAAGCAATGGTGACACTGGACATTCATATGGTCTGAGTACCACTTACCAAACTAGCAAAATATGTTTGAACCAGTTTGGACAAGTTAGTGGTAGTACTTAATGGCTTGATAAAAATAAATGATTGATAAAAAAAATGATTCTTGTAAATAAATTGCAGAACGTCTACATAAATATGTTTAAGTACTGTTATAAAAACTTCAAGATCGCCATAGTGTCCACGAAGCAATGACCTTATTGTGAGATCACACTTCAGTTGGACTTCCCAGATTCATTTCCGATTCTCACATGAATTCATGTCCAAGTGAGCACCTGCTGCTGAAAAGATTTCTTCTTGTGACTTTGGGTTCAAGGGAAAGGTGCCAAGAGAATCGTTCATCCGAGAACACGATTACGTTAGAGATTATTCAGGTAGCTCCGGTATTTTGGGTACAATCCAATGTCTATCATCAGTTGTAATCGCTGGGTCACTCCGCAGATGTTCAGGAACAGACTGAAAAAGACAAATTAATGGCTTTTTAAAACCAGTGACAATGGAATATAGAACATGTACATACTGTCATAAAAAGCCATAACGAAATATAGTACATGGATATATACACTGTACTGTCATAACAAGCCATAACTGAATATAGTACATGGATATATACACTCTACTGTCGTAACAAGCCATAACGGAATATGGTACATGTATATATACACTGTACTATCATAACAAGCCATAACGGAATATAGTACATGTATATATACACTGTACTATCATAACAAGCCATAACGGAATATGGTACATGTATACATACACTGTACTGTCGTAACACTCTTAATTCATAAATGGCTCTAAATGACTTCATAAAGTAACTAATAAATGGTTCCAAAAGGCAAATCCAACTGTGACTAAAGGAAGGGCCCTCGTGACCCCATTTTAAAGGGAACTAGGTGAATATATATGTCATACATCAACTGGAGATCTCCCAAGAGATGTATGGGACCCCCATGTGAGGCCATAATCCATGGATTAAGAAACTATCGAGTTCCAAGGATTAGAAAATTATGTAATTAAACTCCCACATTTCTTTATTATATTTAGTTCTTTTTTTTTCAGGTGCATTAATATTTCTATGTATATGGAGTGACTTTAGCTGATGCATGTTGTATATGGAGTAACTTTAGTTGATGCGTGATGTATATGGAGTAACTTTAGTTGATGAGTGATGCACATGGAGTAACTTTAGTTGATGCGTATTGTATATGGAGTGACTTTAGTTGATGGGTGTTGTATATGGAGTGATTTTAGTTGATGAGTGTTGTATATGGAGTGACTTTAGTTGATGCGTGATGTAGAGTCCAATAGAAGCATTTGACTGAAATCATTGTTGGGATAATACATTGAAACTGCTGATGCAATGCACAAGAAGATCAAGTGCATGAAAAGAAATATAGCCTCGAGCCCAATTGAACAAAACTTTCAGGTGCATTAATATTTCTATGTATATGGAGTGACTTTAGTTGATGAGTGATGTATATGGAGTGACTTTAGTTGATGAGTGATGTATATGGAGTGACTTTAGTTGATGAGTGATGTATATGGAGTGACTTTAGTTGATGCATGATGTATATGGAGTGACTTTAGTTGATGAGTGATGTATATGGAGTGACTTTAGTTGATGAGTGATGTATATGGAGTGACTTTAGTTGATGAGTGATGTATATGGAGTAACTTTAGTTGATGAGTGATGTATATGGAGTGACTTTAGTTGATGAGTGATGTATATGGAGTGACTTTAGTTGATGAGTGATGTATATGGAGTGACTTAAGTTGATGCGTGTTGTATATGGAGTGACTTTAGTTGATGTGTGATGTAGAGTCCAATAGAAGCATTTGACTGAAATCATTGTTGGGATAATACACTGAAACTGCTGATGCAATGCACAAGAAGATCAAGTGCATGAAAAGAAATATAGCCTGAGCCCAAATGAACAAAACTTTCAGGTGCATTAATATTTCTATGTATATGGAGTGACTTTACTTGATGCGTGTTGTATATGGAGTGACTTTAGTTGATGTGTGTTGTATATGGAGTGACTTAAGTTGATGCGTGTTGTATATGGAGTGACTTTAGTTGATGCGTGTTGTATATGGAGTGACTTTAGTTGATGTGTGTTGTATATGGAGTGACTTTAGTTGATGAGTGTTGTATATGGAGTGACTTTAGTTGATGCGTGTTGTATATGGAGTGACTTTAGTTGATGAGTGTTGTATATGGAGTGACTTTAGTTGATGAGTGATGTATATGGAGTGACTTTAGTTGATGCGTGTTGTATATGGAGTGACTTTAGTTGATGAGTGTTGTATATGGAGTGACTTAAGTTGATGCGTGTTGTATATGGAGTGACTTTAGTTGATGTGTGATGTAGAGTCCAATAGAAGCATTTGACTGAAATCATTGTTGGGATAATACACTGAAACTGCTGATGCAATGCACAAGAAGATCAAGTGCATGAAAAGAAATATAGCCTCGAGCCCAAATGAACAAAACTTTCAGGTGCATTAATATTTCTATGTATATGGAGTGACTTTACTTGATGCGTGTTGTATATGGAGTGACTTTAGTTGATGTGTGTTGTATATGGAGTGACTTAAGTTGATGCGTGTTGTATATGGAGTGACTTTAGTTGATGCGTATTGTATATGGAGTGACTTTAGTTGATGGGTGTTGTATATGGAGTGATTTTAGTTGATGAGTGTTGTATATGGAGTGACTTTAGTTGATGCGTGATGTAGAGTCCAATAGAAGCATTTGACTGAAATCATTGTTGGGATAATACATTGAAACTGCTGATGCAATGCACAAGAAGATCAAGTGCATGAAAAGAAATATAGCCTCGAGCCCAATTGAACAAAACTTTCAGGTGCATTAATATTTCTATGTAATGGAGTGACTTTACTTGATGCCTGTTGTATATGGAGTGACTTTAGTTGATGTGTGTTGTATATGGAGTGACTTTAGTTGATGCGTGTTGTATATGGAGTGACTTAAGTTGATGCGTGTTGTATATGGAGTGACTTAAGTTGATGAGTGTTGTATATGGAGTGACTTTAGTTGATGAGTGTTGTATATGGAGTGACTTTAGTTGATGCGTGTTGTATATGGAGTGACTTTAGTTGATGAGTGTTGTATATGGAGTGACTTAAGTTGATGCGTGTTGTATATGGAGTGACTTTAGTTGATGTGTGATGTAGAGTCCAATAGAAGCATTTGACTGAAATCATTGTTGGGATAATACACTGAAACTGCTGATGCAATGCACAAGAAGATCAAGTGCATGAAAAAAAATATAGCCTCGAGCCCAAATGAACAAAACTTTCAGGTGCATTAATATTTCTATGTATATGGAGTGACTTTACTTGATGCCTGTTGTATATGGAGTGACTTTAGTTGATGTGTGTTGTATATGGAGTGACTTTATTTGATGCGTGTTGTATATGGAGTGACTTAAGTTGATGCGTGTTGTATATGGAGTGACTTAAGTTGATGAGTGTTGTATATGGAGTGACTTTAGTTGATGAGTGTTGTATATGGAGTGACTTTAGTTGATGCGTGTTGTATATGGAGTGACTTTAGTTGATGAGTGTTGTATATGGAGTGACTTAAGTTGATGCGTGTTGTATATGGAGTGACTTTAGTTGATGCGTGTTGTATATGGAGTGACTTAAGTTGATGAGTGTTGTATATGGAGTGACTTTAGTTGATGAGTGATGTATATGGAGTGACTTTAGTTGATGCATGATGTATATGGAGTGACTTTAGTTGATGCATGATGTATATGGAGTGACTTTAGTTGATGCATGTTGTATATGGAGTGACTTAAGTTGATGCGTGTTGTATATGGAGTGACTTTAGTTGATGTGTGATGTAGAGTCCAATAGAAGCATTTGACTGAAATCATTGTTGGGATAATACACTGAAACTGCTGATGCAATGCACAAGAAGATCAAGTGCATGAAAAAATATAGCCTCGAGCCCAAATGAACAAAACTTTCAGGTGCATTAATATTTCTATGTATATGGAGTGACTTTACTTGATGCCTGTTGTATATGGAGTGACTTTAGTTGATGTGTGTTGTATATGGAGTGACTTTAGTTGATGCGTGTTGTATATGGAGTGACTTTAGTTGATGCATGTTGTATATGGAGTGACTTTAGTTGATGAGTGATGTATATGGAGTGACTTTAGTTGATGCATGATGTATATGGAGTAACTTTAGTTGATGAGTGTTGTATATGGAGTGACTTAAGTTGATGCGTGTTGTATATGGAGTGACTTTAGTTGATGTGTGATGTAGAGTCCAATAGAAGCATTTGACTGAAATCATTGTTGGGATAATACACTGAAACTGCTGATGCAATGCACAAGAAGATCAAGTGCATGAAAAAATATAGCCTCGAGCCCAAATGAACAAAACTTTCAGGTGCATTAATATTTCTATGTATATGGAGTGACTTTACTTGATGCCTGTTGTATATGGAGTGACTTTAGTTGATGTGTGTTGTATATGGAGTGACTTTATTTGATGCGTGTTGTATATGGAGTGACTTTAGTTGATGCGTGTTGTATATGGAGTGACTTAAGTTGATAAGTGTTGTATATGGAGTGACTTTAGTTGATGAGTGTTGTATATGGAGTGACTTTAGTTGATGCGTGTTGTATATGGAGTGACTTTAGTTGATGAGTGTTGTATATGGAGTGACTTAAGTTGATGCGTGTTGTATATGGAGTGACTTTAGTTGATGAGTGATGTATATGGAGTGACTTAAGTTGATGAGTGTTGTATATGGAGTGACTTTAGTTGATGAGTGCTGTATATGGAGTGACTTTAGTTGATGCGTGTTGTATATGGAGTGACTTTAGTTGATGAGTGTTGTATATGGAGTGACTTAAGTTGATGCGTGTTGTATATGGAGTGACTTTAGTTGATGTGTGATGTAGAGTCCAATAGAAGCATTTGACTGAAATCATTGTTGGGATAATACACTGAAACTGCTGATGCAATGCACAAGAAGATCAAGTGCATGAAAAAAATATAGCCTCGAGCCCAAATGAACAAAACTTTCAGGTGCATTAATATTTCTATGTATATGGAGTGACTTTACTTGATGCCTGTTGTATATGGAGTGACTTTAGTTGATGTGTGTTGTATATGGAGTGACTTTATTTGATGCGTGTTGTATATGGAGTGACTTAAGTTGATGCGTGTTGTATATGGAGTGACTTAAGTTGATGAGTGATGTATATGGAGTAACTTTAGTTGATGAGTGATGTATATGGAGTGACTTTAGTTGATGAGTGATGTATATGGAGTGACTATAGTTGATGAGTGTTGTATATGGAGTGACTTAAGTTGATGCGTGTTGTATATGGAGTGACTTTAGTTGATGTGTGATGTAGAGTCCAATAGAAGCATTTGACTGAAATCATTGTTGGGATAATACACTGAAACTGCTGATGCAATGCACAAGAAGATCAAGTGCATGAAAAGAAATATAGCCTCGAGCCCAAATGAACAAAACTTTCAGGTGCATTAATATTTCTATGTATATGGAGTGACTTTACTTGATGCGTGATGTATATGGAGTGACTTTAGTTGATGCATGATGTATATGGAGTGACTTTAGTTGATGCATGTTGTATATGGAGTGACTTTAGTTGATGCATGATGTATATGGAGTAACTTTAGTTGATGAGTGATGTATATGGAGTGACTTTAGTTGATGAGTGATGTATATGGAGTGACTTTAGTTGATGAGTGATGTATATGGAGTGACTTTAGTTGATGAGTGATGTATATGGAGTGACTTTAGTTGATGCATGTGTATATGGAGTGACTTTAGTTGATGTGTGATGTAGAGTCCAATAGAAGCATTTGACTGAAATCATTGATGGGATAATACACTGAAACTGCTGATGCAATGCACAAGAAGATCAAGTGCATGAAAAAATATAGCCTCGAGCCCAAATGAACAAAACTTTCAGGTGCATTAATATTTCTATGTATATGGAGTGACTTTACTTGATGCCTGTTGTATATGGAGTGACTTTAGTTGATGTGTGTTGTATATGGAGTGACTTTATTTGATGCGTGTTGTATATGGAGTGACTTAAGTTGATGCGTGTTGTATATGGAGTGACTTAAGTTGATAAGTGTTGTATATGGAGTGACTTTAGTTGATGAGTGTTGTATATGGAGTGACTTTAGTTGATGCGTGTTGTATATGGAGTGACTTTAGTTGATGAGTGTTGTATATGGAGTGACTTAAGTTGATGCGTGTTGTATATGGAGTGACTTTAGTTGATGTGTGATGTAGAGTCCAATAGAAGCATTTGACTGAAATCATTGTTGGGATAATACACTGAAACTGCTGATGCAATGCACAAGAAGATCAAGTGCATGAAAAGAAATATAGCCTCGAGCCCAAATGAACAAAACTTTCAGGTGCATTAATATTTATATGTATATGGAGTGGCTTTACTTGATGCGTGTTGTATATGGAGTGACTTTAGTTGATGTGTGTTGTATATGGAGTGACTTTAGTTGATGCGTGTTGTATATGGAGTGACTTAAGTTGATGCGTGTTGTATATGGAGTGACTTAAGTTGATGAGTGTTGTATATGGAGTGACTTTAGTTGATGAGTGCTGTATATGGAGTGACTTTAGTTGATGCGTGTTGTATATGGAGTGACTTTAGTTGATGAGTGTTGTATATGGAGTGACTTAAGTTGATGCGTGTTGTATATGGAGTGACTTTAGTTGATGTGTGATGTAGAGTCCAATAGAAGCATTTGACTGAAATCATTGTTGGGATAATACACTGAAACTGCTGATGCAATGCACACAAGAAGATCAAGTGCATGAAAAAAATATAGCCTCGAGCCCAAATGAACAAAACTTTCAGGTGCATTAATATTTCTATGTATATGGAGTGACTTTACTTGATGCATGTTGTATATGGAGTGACTTTAGTTGATGAGTGATGTATATGGAGTGACTTTAGTTGATGCATGATGTATATGGAGTGACTTTAGTTGATGCATGATGTATATGGAGTAACTTTAGTTGATGAGTGATGTATATGGAGTGACTTTAGTTGATGAGTGATGTATATGGAGTGACTTTAGTTGATGAGTGATGTATATGGAGTGACTTTAGTTGATGAGTGATGTATATGGAGTGACTTTAGTTGATGAGTGTTGTATATGGAGTGACTTAAGTTGATGCGTGTTGTATATGGAGTGACTTAAGTTGATGAGTGTTGTATATGGAGTGACTTTAGTTGATGAGTGATGTATATGGAGTGACTTTAGTTGATGCATGATGTATATGGAGTGACTTTAGTTGATGCATGATGTATATGGAGTGACTTTAGTTGATGCATGATGTATATGGAGTGACTTTAGTTGATGCATGATGTATATGGAGTAACTTTAGTTGATGTGTGATGTAGAGTCCAATAGAAGCATTTGACTGAAATCATTGTTGGGATAATACACTGAAACTGCTGATGCAATGCACAAGAAGATGTGAAAAAAATATAGCCTAGAGCCCAAATGAACAAAACTTTCAGGTGCATTAATATTTCTATGTATATGGAGTGACTTTACTTGATGCCTGATGTATATGGAGTGACTTTAGTTGATGAGTGTTGTATATGGAGTGACTTTATTTGATGCGTGATGTATATGGAGTGACTTTAGTTGATGCATGATGTATATGGAGTGACTTTAGTTGATGCATGATGTATATGGAGTGACTTTAGTTGATGAGTGATGTATATGGAGTAACTTTAGTTGATGAGTGATGTATATGGAGTGACTTTAGTTGATGAGTGATGTATATGGAGTGACTTTAGTTGATGAGTGATGTATATGGAGTGACTTTAGTTGATGAGTGATGTATATGGAGTGACTTTAGTTGATGCATGATGTATATGGAGTGACTTTAGTTGATGAGTGATGTATATGGAGTGACTTTGATGATGATGAGTGATGTGATGCAATGCACAAGAAGATAAGTGATGAAAAAAACTTTAGTTGACTTTTCAGGTGCATTAATAGTGATGTATATGGAGTGACTTTACTTGATGCCTGTTGTATATGGAGTGACTTTAGTTGATGCGTGTTGTATATGGAGTGACTTAAGTTGATGCGTGTTGTATATGGAGTGACTTAAGTTGATGAGTGTTGTATATGGAGTGACTTTAGTTGATGAGTGTTGTATATGGAGTGACTTTAGTTGATGCGTGTTGTATATGGAGTGACTTTAGTTGATGAGTGTTGTATATGGAGTGACTTAAGTTGATGCGTGTTGTATATGGAGTGACTTTAGTTGATGTGTGATGTAGAGTCCAATAGAAGCATTTGACTGAAATCATTGTTGGGATAATACACTGAAACTGCTGATTGCAAAGAAGATCAAGTGCATGAAAGAAATATAGCCTGAGGTGCATTAATATTTCTATGTATATGGAGTGACTTTAGTTGATGCCTGTTGTATATGGAGTGACTTTAGTTGATGTGTGTTGTATATGGAGTGACTTTATTTGATGCGTGTTGTATATGGAGTGACTTTAGTTGATGCGTGTTGTATATGGAGTGACTTTAGTTGATGAGTGTTGTATATGGAGTGACTTTAGTTGATGCGTGTTGTATATGGAGTGACTTTAGTTGATGCATGTTGTATATGGAGTGACTTTAGTTGATGAGTGATGTATATGGAGTGACTTTAGTTGATGCATGTATATGGAGTGACTTTAGTTGATGAGATGTAAGTCCAATGATTCTATTTAGTGATGATGAGTGATGTATATGGAGTAACTTTAGTTGATGCATGATGTATATGGAGTGACTTTAGTTGATGCGTGTTGTATATGGAGTGACTTTAGTTGATGCATGTTGTATATGGAGTGACTTTAGTTGATGAGTGTTGTATATGGAGTGACTTTAGTTGATGCAGTGATGTATATGGAGTGACTTTAGTTGATGAGAGTGATGTATATGGAGTGACTTTAGTTGATGAGTGATGTATATGGAGTGACTTTAGTTGATGAGTGATGTATATGGAGTGACTTTAGTTGATGAGTGATGTATATGGAGTGACTTTAGTTGATGAGTGATGTATATGGAGTAACTTTAGTTGATGAGTGATGTATATGGAGTGACTTTAGCAATTGATGAGTGATGTATATGGACTTTCAGGGCGACTTTAGTTGATGCATGATGTATATGGAGTGACTTTAGTTGATGCATGATGTATATGGAGTGACTTTAGTTGATGCATGATGTATATGGAGTGACTTTAGTTGATGCATGATGTATATGGAGTGACTTTAGTTGATGCATGATGTATATGGAGTAACTTTAGTTGATGAGTGATGTATATGGAGTAACTTTAGTTGATGAGTGATGAAATATATGGAGTAACTTTAGTTGATGAGTGATGTATATGGAGTGACTTTAGTTGATGCGTGTTGTATATGGAGTGACTTAAGTTGATGCGTGTTGTATATGGAGTGACTTAAGTTGATGAGTGATGTATATGGAGTGACTTTAGTTGATGAGTGATGTATATGGAGTGACTTTAGTTGATGAGTGATGTATATGGAGTGACTTTAGTTGATGAGTGATGTAGAGTCCAATAGAAGCATTTGACTGAAACCATTGTTGGGATAATAAATTGAAACTGCTGATGTAATGCACAAGAAGATCAAGTGCATGAAAAGAAATATAGCTTCAAGGCCAAATGAACAAAACTTACACCAAACATTGTATTCTGAAAATTTAATTTTGATTTGAAATCAGTGTAAAAAAAATATTTTTAATAAAATGTTTCTTCATTTGTTTGCTTTTTAATTTCTTCATCTTACAGAGCTCATACAATTTTGACAGTAAAGTTGATTTTACTTTAAAGAAAACGGTATTGTTCAATATAATGTACAATCTGATTCCCAAACAAAAAAACCCATTATCAATAAACTTTTAAGAGTCATCAATTTGAGGTATACAAATGCTATTGACAGCATTAATTCTTTAAGATTCCACCTGTGATTGTTAATGTGACAAATACTTGATACAAGATACAGCCTTTTAAAAAAAACCCACTGTGAGATGACCTACCTCTATATACAACCTCTATATACAACCTATATATACAGACTTACTTCAATAACCTCTATATACAACCTCTATATACAACCTATATATACAGACTTACTTCAATAACCTCTATATACAACCTATATATACAACCTATATATACAGACTTACTTCAATAACCTCTACATACAACCTCTATAGACAGACTTACTTCAATAACCTCTATATACAACCTATATATACAACCTATATATACAGACTTACTTCAATAACCTCTATATACAACCTATATATACAACCTATATATACAACCTATATATACAGACTTACTTCAATAACCTCTACATACAGCCTATATATACAGACTTACTTCAATAACCTCTATATACAACCTCTATATACAACCTATATATACAGAGTTACTTCAATAACCTCTATATACAACCTATATATACAACCTATATATACAGACTTACTTCAATAACCTCTACATACAGCCTATATATACAGACTTACTTCAATAACCTCTATATACAACCTCTATAGACAGACTTACTTCAATAACCTCTACATACAACCTATATATACAGACTTACTTCAATAACCTCTACATACAGCCTATATATACAGACTTACTTCAATAACCTCTATATACAACCTCTATAGACAGACTTACTTCAATAACCTCTACATACAACCTACATATACAGACTTACTTCAATAACCTCTATATACAACCTATATATACAGACTTACTTCAATAACCTCTATATACAACCTATATATGCAGACTTACATCAATAACCTCTACATACAGCCTATATATACAGACTTACTTCAATAACCTCTATATACAACCTATATATACAGACTTACTTCAATAACCTCTATATACAACCTCTATATACAACCTATATATACAGACTTACTTCAATAACCTCTATATACAACCTATATATACAGACTTACTTCAATAACCTCTATATACAACCTATGTATACAGACTTACTTCAATAACCTCTATATACAACCTATGTATACAGACTTACTTCAATAACCTCTATATACAACCTATATATACAGACTTACTTCAATAACCTCTATATACAACCTATATATACAGACTTACTTCAATAACCTCTATATACAACCTATATATACAACCTCTATATACAACCTATATATACAACCTATATATACAGAGTTACTTCAATAACCTCTATATACAACCTCTATAGACAGACTTACTTCAATAACCTCTACATACAGCCTATATATACAGACTTACTTCAATAACCTCTATATACAACCTATATATACAGACTTACTTCAATAACCTCTATATACAACCTATATATACAACCTCTATATACAACCTATGTATACAGACTTACTTCAGTAACCTCTATATACAACCTATATATACAACCTCTATATACAACCTATATATACAACCTATATATACAGACTTACTTCAATAACCTCTATATACAACCTATATATACAGACTTACTTCAATAACCTCTATATACAACCTCTATAGACAGACTTACTTCAATAACCTCTACATACAGCCTATATATACAGACTTACTTCAATAACCTCTATATACAACCTATATATACAGACTTACTTCAATAACCTCTATATGCAACCTCTATAGACAGACTTACTTCAATAACCTCTACATACAGCCTATATATACAGACTTACTTCAATAACCTCTTTATACAACCTATATATACAACCTATATATACAGACTTACTTCAATAACCTCTATATACAACCTCTATATACAACCTATATATACAACCTATATATATACAGACTTACTTCAATAACCTCTATATACAACCTCTATATACAACCTCTATATACAACCTCTATATACAACCTATATATACAACCTATATATACAGACTTACTTCAATAACCTATATATACAACCTCTATATACAACCTATATATACAACCTATGTATACAGACTTACTTCAATAACCTCCTGCTCATTGATGCCTATACAAAGCCAGGTGTAGATGGGAAACAGTCCAACAGTAGCCACTCTGTAGCGGGCGCTGTTTAAGCCATCAATGTCAATCCGGTCAAATCGTCTGTGATAAACTTTAAATCTGTAGAAAAATGTATATATTGGTCATCATCAAAGCAATGACCTGTACATGGATGCACTACACTTATCAAAAAATGAACAAAGTAAATCTAACATTCCACTTTTAATATATGTAAGTGTAGGTCATCAAAATTATTTATTTTCCTAACCTAAATAGGTTTAGTACAGGGGTAGGTTTAGTACAGGAGTAGGTTTAGTACAGGGGTAGGTTTAGTACAGGGGTAGGTTTAGTACAGGGGTAGGTTTAGTACAGGGTAGGTTTAGTACAGGGGTAGGCTTAGTGCAAGGGTAGGTTTAGTGCAAGGGTAGGTTTAGTGCAAGGGTAGGTTTAGTGCAAGGGTAGGTTTAGTACAGGAGAAAGTTTAGTGCAAAGGTAGGTTTAGTACAGGAGAAGGTTTAGTACAAGGGTAGGTTTAGTACAAGGGTAGGTTTAGTACAGGAGAAGGTTTAGTACAAGGATAGGTTTAGTGCAAAGGTAGGTTTAGTACAGGGTTAGGTTTAGTGCAGGGGTAGGTTTAGTGCAGGGGTAGGTTTAGTGCAGGGGTAGGTTTAGTACAGGGGTAGGCTTAGTGCAAGGGTAGGTTTAGTGCAAGGGTAGGTTTAGTACAGGAGAAGGTTTAGTGCAAAGGTAGGTTTAGTACAGGGGTAGGTTTAGTACAGGAGTAGGTTTAGTGCAAAGGTAGGTTTAGTACAGGGGTAGGTTTAGTACAGGGGTAGGTTTAGTGCAGGGGTAGGTTTAGTACAGGGGTAGGCTTAGTGCAAGGGTAGGTTTAGTGCAAGGGTAGGTTTAGTACAGGAGAAGGTTTAGTGCAAAGGTAGGTTTAGTACAGGGGTAGGTTTAGTGCAGGGGTAGGTTTAGTACAGGGGTAGGTTTAGTACAAGGGTAGGTTTAGTGCAAGGGTAGGTTTAGTGCAAGGGTAGGTTTAGTACAGGGGTAGATTTAGTGCAAGGGTAGGTTTAGTACAGGGGTAGGCTTAGTGCAAGGGTAGGTTTAGTACAGGGGTAGGTTTAGTACAGGGGTAGGTTTAGTGCAGGGGTAGGTTTAGTGCAGGGGTAGGTTTAGTACAAGGGTAGGTTTAGTGCAGGGGTAGGTTTAGTACAAGGGTAGGTTTAGTGCAGGGGTAGGCTTAGTGCAAGGGTAGGTTTAGTGCAGGGGTAGGTTTAGTACAAGGGTAGGTTTAGTACAAGGGTATCCTTGACCACCCATCCTCAACTGTGGTCCAAAGACCATTAGTGGTCTGTGAGAATATTTTGCTGGTCCGTAGAAAGGTTACAAAAACTAATCATGTGATTAAGACCTAAGATAATTGAATTTAGGTCATGTTTTATTTTGTATTTAAAGCTACACACTTGTAACACACACTTGTAATACACACTTGTAATACATACATGTAATACACACTTGTAACAAAACACAAATATTAAATTGGTACAGAGGGATAAAAATGATAAACTTGGTGGTGGCTGGAATAAATGTATGAATTTACTGGTGGCCGGAATAAATGTATGAATTTACTGGTGGCCGGAATAAATGTATGAATTTACTGGTGGCCGGAATAAATGTATGAATTTACTGGTGGCCGGAATAAATGTATGAATATTTTCTGGTGGCTGGAATAAATGTATGAATTTACTGGTGGCCGGAATAAAGGTATATATATTTACTGGTGGCTGGAATAAATGTATGAACTTACTGGTGGCTGGAATAAATGTATGAACTTACTGGTGGCCGGAATAAATGTATGAATTTACTGGTGGCCAGAATAAATGTATAAATATTTACTGGTGGCTGGAATAAATGTATGAATTTACTGGTGGCCGGAATAAATGTATATATATTTACTGGTGGCTGGAATAAATGTATGAATTTACTGGTGGCTGGAATAAATGTATAAATATTTACTGGTGGCTGGAATAAATGTATGAATTTACTGGTGGCTGGAATAAAGGTATATAAATTTACTGGTGGCTGGAATAAATGTATGAACTTACTGGTGGATGGAATAAATGTAGAAATATTTACTGGTGGCTGGAATAAATGTATGAACTTACTGGTGGCCGGAATAAATGTATGAATTTACTGGTGGCCAGAATAAATGTATAAATATTTACTGGTGGCTGGAATAAATGTATGAATTTACTGGTGGCCGGAATAAATGTATATATATTTACTGGTGGCTGGAATAAATGTATGAATTTACTGGTGGCTGGAATAAATGTATAAATATTTACTGGTGGCTGGAATAAATGTATAAATATTTACTGGTGGCTGGAATAAATGTATAAATATTTACTGGTGGCTGGAATAAATGTATAAATATTTACTGGTGGCTGGAATAAATGTATAAATATTTACTGGTGGCTGGAATAAATGTATAAATATTTACTGGTGGCTGGAATAAATGTATAAATATTTACTGGTGGCTGGAATAAATGTATGAATATTTACTGGTGGCTGGAATAAACTGAGGATCAAACCCAGGGCCCTCAGGTCGACAGTCAAGTACTCTACCCTGGTCGAACATCCGTCTGCCAATCCGCTACTGTAAGAATGAGATCTTTTCTACCCTCCCTACATAAAGTGTTGGGACAGTTTTAGTTTGAACATGTAATGGCTGTGTGATGTCAATGTAAGGTTGAAATGTTAATCTCTTCAATTCTATAAACCACAAATGGGATTGTTTTTCAAGATACCCTTCTTTTGTTCCCACCATAGCCAACAGTGCTGGCCATCAAGGCAACACAGGAGACATATGCAGGTTACTAGGATAACGTCCAAGCTTGCCCAATTAATGCCAGGTACTCATTTTAAACTGTTCACTTTCACCAGGACCTGAAAGAATCCTACAAGCTTGCCCAATTAATGTCAGGTACTCATTTTAAACTGTTCACTTTCACCAGGACCTGAAAGAATCCTATGTGTCTCAGCCAGAATCAAACCCAGAACTTTCTGATCAACAGTCAAGCACCTACAGCACAACTATCCCACTCCATCACTGATTCTGACTTTTTAATCAACACATCTCAACTTTCATAAATTTGCATTGCACGCAACACACGCAGTTTCATCCATGTTTACATCAGTCAAACAAACAAATACAAATCAAACCTGTCAGTATTCTTCTTCCAATTGTTTGTGTTGCCATGGTGAATCATGTTGTAAGCTCCAATAGATGAGGGCTTGCTGAACAAGGTCAGGTTCTTGTACAGAGCTCTGGTGGAACAACACACAACATTAATGGTGGTAAACAATAAATGAAGCATTCAGTTATAATGAAACACTACTTAACAAACAGATGCAGCCAGTTAATACAAGATTACTGGAAATAAACATCTTGTATAAAATTTATTTTACAATTAATTTTTCTTAAACAGATGCAGCCGGTTAATAAAACACAATAAACCACCAATAAAAACATCTGATCATATATATATATATATTTTAAATGTGTCAAAAAATGTATAACTGTTGCCAATATTTTATTTTAGAGTTCTCATGGAACTAGATAGACCACTTGACACACGCAGTACATGGAGTACACACAGTACTAACAGTACATGGAGTACATGGAGTACACACAGTACATGGAGTACATGAAGTACTCTCAGTACATGGAGTACATGCAGTACATGGAGTACACACAGTACATGCAGTACATGGAGTACACACAGTACATGGAGTACACACAGTACATGGAGTACACAAAGTACTCACAGTACATGGAGTACATGCAGTACATGGAATACACACAGTACATGGAGTACAATGTCATAACCTGGTCCTAAGTGCTTCAGTTACATTTTTAAAAATTTTAATTTCCTTCCTGTCAAACATTTACTTCAGTGAAGTTAAAAAAAAATCAGTTTCCTTAAGACCAAAAAAAAAAAAAATCCTTTCTTCCATAAACAACTTCTCGTAGAGTATTGCTATGCACTAATGTACTATAGGTACTTTATTTTTCATGCCACCAAAAGAAAAAGCAGTTCATGTGTGAAACCATATAGCTTCTGTTAGCCAACTTAATGATCTTTACATCCGACACAGAGTGATCCATGTGGAAACTGAATAATGGAGAGTCTGAGGTTTAAATAAAGTTAGTCACACGGGACTCAGAAAACATTATTCTTGTGTCTAATGCATTGAGCCAAAAGTGGCTGGCAAGTGGGGAGGCACACAGAATATCAAAACAGCCAGTGAAGTGATTCCACATTGCAGGGACGTGCTGGCACATAAAGGCCCCCCAGAAAAGCTGTGAGTAGTAAAGACCTATAAGCTGCTGGTAGCTACTGGCTTTCACAGAGAACATGGATCACTGGTCTGGACAATACAATACATAATTGTTTTTGATTTTAAAAAGTTCATTTTGAATTGCAGCACAACAATAAGCTTCTTTTATGAGATATGTCATCTTAGGTGATTTTTTTAAAAATCAAACCCAAATACACACATGAGAACTTCAAACTGGACCGACCTAGTCCAGAATGTCCCTGCCTTAATGAATGAAAATATCTGCCCCTCCCCCCCCCAATAGCGTTGTAGCTTAGTCTTCTTATTCCAGTTTTTAACAAAATTGTAGTATTGATGGTAGTAAGACTTACCTGTCCCTCAAATCATCATCCTCGGCTCCCCATCCGAAATACATGTTGGAGAAACCATTGACCAGCTTGAAATGATCAGCTGTGAAGCTGGTCACACCCCCGAACAGACCGCTGTACAATGTACTGTGGAGCATATGGACATTTTATTGTTAAATCGGTCAGTAAAGCTGAAACGTTTATTCTGAACCAAACAAAACAATTAATATATCGAAAGTGAGCAGTAATAGCCATACAATAAATGGGGCAAGAAGCTGCTAAAGATTATCAACCCCCAAATAACACATATTAAAAAAGTTCCCTTCTTAGCCCTAACGGGCCTTCGGGGCAGGTGAAGTGTAGAATTCATCTGTTTCTATAACCTCGCATAAGAAGGGATTGTGTGGTTAGCACAACGCCCAGCCGCCTTTACTTCCCGAACTTAAGTCAGGTACCCATTTAAAGCTGGGTGGACTTGTGGGACGACTTTGCACAAAATTTCACCTGGAAAAATTCCATGGGCCTCACCGAGGATCGAACCCAGGACTCTCAGGTCAACAGTCGAGTATCTACACCACTCGGCCATCCGTCCCAAATAACACATATGATAACACATAAATGATAAACAGTGTAGCATTATACAGGAATCATCCATTCATAGCTCATGAATCGAGATGTAAGGTAAACATTATACAGGAATCATCCATTCATAGCTCATGAATCGAGATGTAAGGTAAACATTATACAGGAATCATCCATTCATAGCTCATGAATCGAGATGTAAGGTAAACATTATACAGGAATCATCCATTCATAGCTCATGAATCGAGATGTAAGGTAAACATTATACAGGAATCATCCATTCATAGCTCATGAATCGAGATGTAAGGTAAACATTATACAGGAATCATCCATTCATAGCTCATGAATCGAGATGTAAGGTAAACATTATACAGGAATCATCCATTCATAGCTCATGAATCGAGATGTAAGGTAAACATTATACAGGAATCATCCATTCATAGCTCATGAATCGAGATGTAAGGTAAACATTATACAGGAATCATCCATTCATAGCTCATGAATCGAGATGTAAGGTAAACATTATACAGGAATCATCCATTCATAGCTCATGAATCGAGATGTAAGGTAAACATTATACAGGAATCATCCATTCATAGCTCATGAATCGAGATGTAAGGTAAACATTATACAGGAATCATCCATTCATAGCTCATGAATCGAGATGTAAGGTAAACATTATACAGGAATCATCCATTCATAGCTCATGAATCGAGATGTAAGGTAAACATTATACAGGAATCATCCATTCATAGCTCATGAATCGAGATGTAAGGTAAACACGGACATTTAATTTGCAAGGATTAAACTGGATAAATTCATTTTTCCAAATGAACCGAATTTTTGATAATTTAAATTGTAAGCAATGGTCAAGATTTGAAGGCAAACCATTGTCATGATAAGTAAACCCATTGTCATGATAAGTAAACCCATTGTCATGAAATGTAAACCCATTGTCATCATGATAAGTAAGAAAAATCTAGACTAGTGTATGCACTACTTAGAATCTTAAGCCATAGTTTCTGCTGCAATAAGTTGCAACTTGTAAACATGTTGGAGGTCCCTGCTTTTATGGGCCCTGTCAAATGACTAAACAATCTGTGGGTTTGTGTAATTAGAGGGGCCCCAGTTGTCAGGTGTCTAAGATTACCTGGCTGCAGCCACACTTAAGCGGCTCCACTAGAAAAACAAAATACTGAAAAAAGTATAAACTTGTATAACACAAGGATTAACACTTAAGAGCACTGTTACAGAAGTTGACACTGAAATGGGCTCAGAAAGCTTGAGAAAATCTGGTCTATAACTTGACAGCCTGCCATCTCCAACAGCCTGCCATCTACCCAACAGCCTGCCATCTACCCAACAGCCTGCTATCTACCCAACAGCCTGCCATCTACCCAACAGCCTGTGATTTACCCAAGTTTCTTGAACCTCAAAAGTACTTGATTTTTTTTACTCTCAACCCATATACAAAATATTTAGCAAAAAAAAACCTTACGAGTAGTTAAATTTGTCAACTGCAGAAGAGAAGTGCAATGGGCTGGTCTTGTTGCAACTGTACAAGTTCCTGTCGTCAACGGGCACCATATCCACATCGTGCAGTATGATACAGTCGTACTCTCGCAGCTTCATGGCCTCCAGGAACCCAGCATTGAACATCAAACCTTTGTTGAATCTCGTGCCAGAGACCTGGGAGTGTGGTGAATGAAAGAGAACCAGAAATACAAGGCTGCCAACTTATATAATTTATACCCAGATCTAGACAGTTTTCGAGCCATCTAGACAGGCTGCCAACTTATATAATTTATACCCAGAACTAGACAGTATTCGAGCCATCTAGACAGGCTGCCAACTTATATAATTTATACCCAGAACTAGACATTCTTGACATAAATGAACGCTATGACTGGTATTATCATAAAACTAAGGAACATCATTCTTGACATAAATGAACGCTATGACTGGTATTATCATTAGACAGTGTAATGGAAATACTAATCAAAATTATCTACTGGGGTCTTGGAGAAATTTAAATGGAATAAATAAATTATTATTGTCCATCATCATGCAGCTGCTTTAATGTCAAGGTAAAATATTGTCTATGCTGCAATAGTAGCACCACAGGTAGCCCCATCCTCCCAGCCAGTCACTTATAGATCCCCACTGTCGTCATGTCATGTCTTTTTGTCCGCAAAATTAATCCCTTTTTGGTAACTCGGGCCGCCAGTAACCTTAATCCGGCCCTGGATGTAGATGTAATAAAATACTAACTAAATAACAGATCTAGCTTATTACCTCCCTTCTTCAGTTCGATATCAAGTAATGAGTATTTGCTATGTTTTTTTTTTATATGCCAATCTTTAGATAAATCTTTTCCCTCTATTTCTGGAGATTTACTGGGGGAAAAAAGAGTTGTTAGCCCTGAACGAGATACACAGGTCATAAAAAGTACAAACTGTTGTCAGCTGTTCATGTGGACAATAAATGAAATGGCCTCTAAATTACTACCCCCCCCCCCCCGTGGCGGTGTGACAGTGATAAATGACTGCCTTGGGTTTATTGAGTGGGACGGATGGCCGAGTGGTGTAGATACTCGACTGTCATCCTGAGAGTCCTGGGTTCGATCCCCGGTGGTGAGGCCCATGGAATTTTTCCAGGTGAAATTTGGTGCAAAGTCGTCCCACAAGTCCACCCAGCTTTAATTGGGTACCTGACTTTAAGTTGGGGAAGTAAAGGCGGCTGGGCGTTGTGCTAACCACACAATCCCTTCATATGCCGAGGTTATAGAAACAGATGAATTCTACACTTCATCTGCCCCGAAGGCCCGATAGGGTTAAGGGAACTTTGGGTTTATTGAAAAGGGTGGGGGGGGGGGCGTGGCGACGATTTCTATATTAGAAACACGATGAAACACTTTTCAGGTTCAAACTCTGAAGGCTTCAGGCACAATTTTACATTCGAAGGCGGGCTAAGGTGCTAAGCTCGGGCTAAGGTGCTAAGGGGGGGGGGGCTGAAGATAGTAAATATAGTGTATAGTTGAGATTTGGTGAAGGGTGGAAGTGGGGCGGTCTGTTGACCCCGGCGTTTAATCCGCCTGGAATGTGAGTTAAAAGAACTTAGTGTATGCCCCACCCCACAAGAGTAACAACCGCAGTCTGACCTGGGGGGGGGGGGGAACAGGCGTAGAAATCGTAGAAATCAGCCGTCAATGTGACATTCAGGCCGTCGGTGAAATATGGAGCATAACTGACCCGCGATGTGACAAACACGAGGAGCCAGTTCTAACCAGCTTGTCTCAAGTGACAAAACAGGTGCTACTTTTTTTTTTCTAATTCGCTACTTTTTTTATGGCTTCGAGCTATAAAAATGTTATTCAGGTTTTTTTTTTAGGTTTTGGTTGAACAGTTGCAGGCAACATTGGCCAGCTCATAACAGACGGACAGGTGCGGTGGTATAAATGACATGACATGACAGACAGGTCTGGTCTGTGATGGATGATATCAGCGCAATCCTCTAAGAAACAAGTGACCTAGTTTATGACATAACAAACACACAGGTTTGGTCTGTGACTGAATCTAGTCAATTCCCTTAGAAACCTCCACTTCCGCTTCCCTTTACTAAATTGTCTTATATTTGACCAAGTTATGATACAAATGTTATTCAACCGAGTTAAATCAAAAAGAGCTATTATTCTGCTGGATTTTGAATTTTATAGAGTTTTATTTAAGTTTAAAAATTCAACCAATAAATTAATTGTACCTTCGACTCTGTTTACTTATGACAGATAATATTGTAATTAGGGTTCGAAGTCGCGTAACGTTACGCGTAAGTTACCGTAAATTACGCGTAATTTACGGTAACGTAATTTTGAAAATTACGCGTAAATTACGGTAATTTAAAAATGCATATTTGACGGCAATTTTTAATTGTTTCTGTCGCAATTCGTTGTGTTAACAGTGGCGATTAATTAATTACAGTGATTAGGAGTACCATCTACATCCGGCCACAAGCCTAAACCGGAAGTATTCGTTTGGTAAAACAGCGTAAACCGCAAAGTATATTGTTTGTTTTTAATCGTTTCAGTAAACATAATAAAATAAATATTTTCAATAAGGAAGCCAAAGTCTGGTTAAAAATAAGATAAAATCATAACAATTTTCGATTAAGTACACAATGCCGCCATGAGCTGTATGGCAAGCGGGCCCAAGCCAAACGGGGAGGTTATAGGGCCCAAGCCAAACGGGGAGGTTATAAAATAAAAAAAAATAAAAAAAATAAATGTTTTTTTTAAACATTATCTACAGTACCGTACCCAGGATTTTTTTTTTTGGGGGGGGGGGGGGCCTGTTCCAAGTTTTTAAAGGCAAATATTTGACAATTTTTTATGAGTTACTATCAGCAATAACATTTTTTTTTGGGGGAGGGGCTGCAGCCTCCCAGCCCTCCCACTCCCCAACCCTGGGTACGGCCTTGATAATCTATATATGTTCCAAATGTCATGAAACGTATAGAAAACATTTTACTGTGTACAGTGCTTCCGTCGATCGCGTCAGCCGTATTACGCTGCGTATTGCACCCACGTCGTCTGTATTTCGCTGCGGATTGCCCCAGCGTTCATCGCGTGTGCCTTCTTTTGCGTAGTTCGGAACCCGCGGCGGCCGTATTTCGCAGCGCATTGCACCCGCCCCGCGTTGACCGTATTAGACGGTATTAATTAGCCAAAGATGGCCGCCGCATTTAGTAAGTACACGACGAAATACGTGGACGACGGGCAAATTAGTATGACCGGTTAATTACAAGTAAAAACCTTCGAAAACATTATTAAAAATACACCTACTAGCAATCAGTGAGCGTGAGCAACAAAAGGAACATACATTTTCAAGAAATTGGGCATTAATGGTACGCGTAATTTTGGCGTAACTTACGCGTAAATTACGCGCGCCAATCTTACGCGTAATTTTCGAACCCTAATTGTAATTATGTTTCCAAGACCGATTAATTCGCTATCGGACACATGGCAAAAAAATGGCTGTTAAAATCATTTATCTCGATCTGGGCCAAACAAAAAATTCCATTTTCAAACTTTTTTTTATACAACTGAAACGAATAAATAAATGAAAAAGGTTTTTATCATTTGGGTCTCATGTCATTGGAAGGGTGCACTAACCTATGTGGGTTAATGCCCTTTGCTGGGTGCACTGTCCTATGTGGGTTAATGCCCTTTGGAGTTGTATCACATACCTGCTCTATAATGTAGATAGTGAAGTCCACGTTCTGCCTGGCCAACATGGGGATCAGGACCGGCAGCAGGGTGTGAAGGTTGCTCCAGCGGTTTTTGTACGGGATGAGAATGGCCGTCCTCTCCACGGTCCCGCATGATTGGGGCATGAAATGTCCACCGTCCTTTATACCAGGGAACTTGACGGCTATCTGGTAAGGGGACAGTTGCTGTATGTGGGGAGTGAACCTCCCAACTGAAAGGTTAAAGAAGAAATGTATACACACGAAGGTATTTACAATGACACAAGTACAACAAGAGAAGCATTCATTCTTATACAAGTACAACAAGAAAAACATTCATTCTTATACAAGTACAACAAGAGAAACATTCATTCTTATGCAAGTACAACAAGAGAAACATTCATTCTTATGCAAGTACAACAAGAGAAACATTCATTCTTATACAAGTACAACAAGAGAAACATTCATTCTTATGCAAGTACAACAAAAGAAACATTCATTCTTATAGACACAGGCGTAACCAGGGTTAGAGAATGACTCTTAATGTCGACCCATTCTTGGGCAAAGTTATGAAAATGATGCCCCTTACTGATAGCAAGGTAGGGACCGCACGGGATTAGCTGCCCCCCCCCCCCCCAATGTAGAAATGAATTTACTTTTGGAATACAAATCCAGGAAATGAATGTACTTGTGGAGAACAAACCCAGGAAATGAAAACTTGAGTACAAACCCAGAAAATGAAAACTTGTGGAGTACAAACCCAGGAAATGAATGTACTTGTGGAGTAAAAACTTATGAAATGACATAAACGCAAACAAAACAATTCTACCCGATGAAACCCCAAATAAACACAAACTAAAAAATTCTACCCGATGAAACTCCAAATAAACGCAAACAGAACAATTCTAACCGATGAAACTCCAAATAAACGCAAACAAAACAATCCTACCCGATGAAACTCCAAATAAACGCAAAAAAAAAACAATTCTACCCGATGAAACCCCAAATAGACACAAAACAATTCTACCCGATGAAACCCCAAATAGACACAAAACAATTCTACCCGATGAAACTCCAAACGATTGACAATGTAATCCTATGGGTTTTTTTTTCTTTTTATGATTTTTAACCTACATTACATTCATGATTGGATGTGATCTGGTATGTCAATACACATCGCAGCCAAAAAATGTGGAGCCCCGATAACTGGGACCCCTCTAGGTCCCCATTCTCTCCAATAAGGCCCCCAATTACGTGTAGCTAAATAAACAAATATTTTGTTTTCTATAAAGTGAAGGGTCCTTTGGCAAGTTCTTTGGGTCGCCTTTTCCTCGCGAAGCCCTGCGGTACACAAGTACTACGGACCTTTCCATGATTACCATCGTTAACTATAACCGTCGTTGTAGCGAGATCAGCTTAATAATGGTGCCAGATTCATATAGCTTGTTGACTTTGTGCCATATAGGAGGATATCTTTTTTTTTTCTTACAACAACTAGCCATTCAGCAAGCATATCTTTAACAAAGTTAGTCCTTAGCCAGGGTAGAAGTGAAGAAAAGAAACCACAAGCAGGGTAACCACACAATTCATATATATTCTGTGTGTGTGTGTGTGGGGGGGGTAACCACACAATTCATATATATTCTGTAAGGGGGTAACCACACAATTCATATATATTCTTAATGAAGTTATACCTGACATCTGGATCGCACAGACAGAAATAAAATGACAGCAAGCCAAAAGTAGGTGAGGCAACTGGGGTATGTTTAGTTTGTGGACAACAAGGAGTGGGGGGAAGGGGAGAGAATGACTTTAATAGAATGTATTCAGACTCAACACTGGGGGCAGTGGAGCAAATATTTACCTGTCAAAGACAGTACATGTATTCTGGGGAGTTTCCGTTGGGCGAGTGTCCGTCCTAGTCACGAAGACAGTTTGAACGAACAACTGTGTTGAGGTAGATTACTGAAAGAATGATTTCCACTGCGCTTATCTTACGGAGTGGACGCACAACTTATACGTGGGGGGTGGGTGTTTACACAACACAAAGACCCTGTCCCCTCCCCCTACACACTCAGTTAAACAACAACACTTGTTTCGGGATTTGAACGCGCGACCAGTAAATGCATAACTGTAAAAACACGAAGTTTTTGTTTATGTAGTAGACTGTATGTGGGAGAAACAAACCAGGTAGTACAGAACCTGTCACGTTAGCTAATACTGGCGTTACGGCACATCGACACTGAACTGCAGTGGCTCTCATAGTGTGGCTCGTGGCCCCACTGATTGGAAATGAGTCGCCAACTTTTTCTTTAGTGTTACACAATCAAGATTTTATACAATTCATTTCAGGTTTTATTTCTTTATTTCATTTCTCTACATGTGGGTCTTGTAAACTGAGCATTGTGTTGTAGTGGGTCGTGGATCTTCACATTATGAGAACCACCGCTGTGTACATGAACGGGTTTGATAATGTGGTGGGTCAACTATCAGCTATTATAGGTACAATGTTCTTAAAAGATTAAATGCGCGGGCCGGATATAGCAGAAAACTGGATGATTCTTGGCCCGCGGGCAGTATTTGGCCCACCACCGGACTAAATGTTCGTGGTGGTAGAAGGGCTAAAGGTCACAATGATTTGCTTCGTAAGGAAGAACTACAGAAGGGAATGTGTGTAGGTAGGGGCGGGGGACGTGGGCTGTGTTGTGATTGTCACACAGCAACTGAGGGGGTGGGGATGGTAGGTAGACATACTCTCCTGTATGAATCAGACAGAGAGAGAGAGAGAGAGAGAGAGAGAGAGAGGAGAGACAAATGAAGAGACCAAGACAGTATCAGTGTGTTTAAACGGAGTGTGTGTGACTTTGAGTGCCCTGCATGTTAACGGTGATAGAATTGGTCACGGACTGTGTCTTGTGTCTGTGTTTCTGTGACCTCAGAGATGGTCACGGACTGTGTCTTGTGTCTGTGTTTCTGTGACCTCAGAGATGGTCACGGACTGTGTCTTGTGTCTGTGTTTCTGTGACCTCAGAGATGGTCACGGACTGTGTCTTGTGTCTGTGTTTCTGTGACCTCAGAGATGGTCACGGACTGTGTCTTGTGTCTGTGACCTCAGAGAAAGAGAGGGTCACGGTGGGAATGGCGGAGAAAAAAAAACAACCAGTCAACTAATTTAAAAGCCAAACAAACAGACAGACAAATTGAAATCAACGATGAAATACACCCGAGCCATATTAACCAGGTTTGGGGTGTCGGAATCTGAGCCTGATCCGGTGTCGGGGAAAAAACCTGCCGACACCGAAAAAATTGTCTGAATATTAATTAAAAATAAATAATTCTCACAACAAGGCCAGACATTTATTAGTCCTTTGTTAAGTACAGTATTGTGTACTCGAGATATGAGTATAGAAGCTCAAAAGCACAGTACTGTGTTCTCGAGATATGAGTATAGAAGCTCAAAAGTACAGTACTGTGTACGCGAGATATGAGTATATAAGCTCAAAAGTACAGTACTGTCTACTCGAGATATGAGTATATAAGCTCAAAATTTCAACTCTAAAAATAGTTTCTTGAATATGTAATTTGGCGACATTCTCCTCGATTACGATATTTCTCGATTCTGATTTCAGTGTAGCGCGCGACCCCAAGTCTGAACACTGTCCCTTAATTTTGAGTCACATACCACCAACTGGCTACACGATACTGGTAAAAAAAAGTACATTTAAAAAAAAAACAACAAAGTTTCAATTTTTATCTCGTGAAACAAATAGACAAAACATGTGGGCATAGAAGATAAACATAAATCCAGTAACTCCGAATACCGCCATTCAACTCACTTGACTGGTCTTCTCAAAGTCATTGAATATTCTATTAATCTCTTTGTTCTTGCATACTGCCGTGCCACAAGTAAAACTTTACGACAACACAAACTGTTGCCTTGTTAGTTACGGCCAATAACTGTATCTGATGAAATCAATAGCAAACAAAGAACAGTTCATGCATCTTTCAGCGTGTGTGTTTGTTCTCTTTCTATGAGCGGCAACGAGTCGATAACTCGCCAATATTGCACAATATTGACTGTAAATGATCGTCTGCAGATGGAGTTACGGCCCAGTGCAATGTATTTATTATTTAATGCCATCCACGGGTGAGGGGGGGGTCCTGTTACAACAGGAGAAGGGGCGACTATGGGGCCTCGGACCGCGGTGATTAGTTACTGGACACAGGGAGTATAAATAGTGACATAATTTTATTGGTCCATGGTAGCCAGTAAGTTAATAAACGGGTCGGCCAGGGAGGACGAAATACTCAATGCCAACAAAGTAGACCGCCTGGACCTGTGGTTGGCAAACATTTGGAATCGTGGGGCTTAAAACGGGTTCTTAAATTTGTCCGAAGGGTCGGAGCGTGAAAAGACACATGGGGGGGTTTACACTCCCCCCCCCCCTTTTTCCCGCGCGGAGTAATATGGTTCTACAGGGTACTAAAATAAATCCGGACGAATTTCGAATTAAAAGAAAAAGTCAGACCAATCAGGCAGGATGGGTCGGGCGAAGACCGGTAGAACCCGGGCGGTGGATGGGTTAGGCACGGCACTGGGTGTTGATATGATATGAAGCGATATAAATACATTGGTAGACCAAACTTTGTCTCAATAACAGCGGCATAACATCAGCACATGTCATATACCAGAAGACGCGGGATAACATTAGCACATGTCATATCCCAGAAGGCGCGGGATAGCATCAGTACATGACATATCCCAGAAGACGCGGCATAACATCAGCACATGTCATATCCCAGAAGACACGGGATAACATCAGTACATGTCATATCCCAGAAGACACGGGATAACATCAGCACATGCCATATCCCAGAAGACGCGGGATAACATCAGTACATGTCATATCCCAGAAGACGTGGGATAACATCAGTACATGTCATATCCCAGAAGACACGGGATAACATCAGCACATGTCATATCCCAGAACACAAACATCCAGACCTTTCTAACGTACTCTAATCTATAAATGAAAACCTGTTTAATATAATGTCACAATATTAATATATTTTTTCAATTGACTTTACAAGTATTACATTCTATATCATGAGTTTACGTTATACAACACTAGAATTAATTTTACATACTCATATGCATTTTGTTGTAGAAGTTCTAATAAATGATCTGTAATATCGTGATAATTCGAAAACAGTATGTAATAATTCGTTTGGGATTTAATTGTTAACATTGCAATAATTGTGCAATAAACGAATTGAAATATACATTCTCTTAAACAAAATTTCAGCATTGTAACTCAAATATTCACATAATATAAAATTCATGCGCCCAACGTTTTTCGTTTTATAAAAATTAGAAGCTCTTATAAAGTCTATTACCATGTAACCAATTTATTCAGAAATTTTTCCAGGCGCATAGAAAAATTATTTTCTGCTTTTTAGTACGCAAGAAAAACGTTGTTTATGAAGTAATAATTTGGTATCAGTTCCCTTAAATAAAAAACCAAACAAACAAAAAAAAAAACGGCGAAGAGAGACAGAAAACGAGTTGGTTTGATCTTTTCAGTTTATTTCCTGTATTTCCAATAACTGTGTGTCGTAACCCCCAATGTATATACCTGGCCGCACAGTCTACAATGAACACAATACGTGATTCGTTGGAGGTATTGCCCAGGTACGCCATTTCAGCTGGATTAAATATGCGGCATGCGACAGCAGAATAGATTAAAACGTGGCCACAATGTGGCGATACGGGGTGAATGGTAATCTTATTATGGGATAATCCTCTTGAAATAAAACTAAAATCTATGAAAGCCAGAATAATTCTTAAAAGCGGACACACACACAAACACTGATTCTCAAGAAAATGAATGTGTTGTTGCAAACTGGATTGGAAAAAAATCAAGTTTTTACACACTTATGACAAATCCACACACACAGACATACACTTAGGAAAGTGCAAAGCGAGAGAGAGAGGGGGGGATTATTCATAATTAGAGAGAGGGAAGTAGACAGTGTACGTGTGCATGAGAAGAAAGAAAGCTGAAAGAGATAAAGTAGGGAGAATGAGGGAGAGAAAGAGAGAAATTAATGAAAGATAAAGTAGAGAGAAGGAGGAAGGGAGAGAGAGAGAAATTAATGAAAGATAAAGTAGAGAGAAGGAGGAAGGGAGAGAAAGAGAGAAAGGGCTAGGGAGAGAGAAAGTAGTAAGAGATAAAGTAGAAAGAGAGAGTGAAGGAGGAGGGAGGAAGGGAGGGAGAAAGTAGATAGTGACTATAAAACCGTTGGTTTCGCCAAACACGTTTGTTAGAATAGACAAACACCTTCACCTATGTTTTGTCATTTCAATAATAGTCTGCGTGAACACCCCCCGTGTGTAATGGACGGGACATGGGGCGATGGCCTTACACTAGCCCAACCATTGGTCATCTCAAACTAGAAATGTGCTGACCTCACCATCTCGCGAGTCTATTTTTACTGCGAGGTTTCGATTCTCTACCCCCCTCCCCCCCCCCACCCTTTGCCTTCAAAGATGACATCAATACATATTGACATATTTCTCTTGGGACTGTAATTTGGATTCCAACGTCCTAACGATTGAGATTTCTGCCGCTCCCACCATCCTCTTGTTAACTTCCGTCACAGTTTCACTAAATGTGAACTCGTGCAGACGGTTTAAATTAATACAAGGTACAGACAACAATGAACGGGCCTGCATGGGGGGGGGCGTCCACGGGTGGAGTGATCGGAAATGCCCCCCCTCCCCCCATGCTCAAGGATGGTGTTTGATTTCTCACAGATCTTTGAGAGAAAGAGAGAAGAGAGAGAGAGAGAGAGAGAGAGAGAGAGAAAGAGAGAGAGGATACATAAAAGACAATTAAGGAACAATTTTGGCGAGCGACTTCAAACCAGATCTTGACCCACCGGTGTACCTTGAGAACCACTGCCAACAAATTGAACAGGAAGGCACAGCTGAGGCAAGAGAAGATCAAGAATATCGAGGTCACTTTTACGTGTCTTCCGGGTGGATGAGATTGTCGACGTGTTTTCTTTGTCTGACACAGTGGCTGTTGCCCGAGTGTTTCCCCCACCTTGCTATCTAGAGATCTACAAAGGGGGGGGGTTATGTCAGAACGGCTGGTACATTCGGCTGGAAAGGAACAGTGCTATTTTAAGCTTTAGTGTAAATTCCCTCTTACAGATCCTGATATAACCTAATAAGTTTCGGGTTTCCAGAATGGGAACCTATTGGTCAACGATTATTAAGGGGCCCGGCATCTGTAGCCACAGTCTCGGTAACCCCCCCCCTCCTCCTTCCCCTTTCTTAAAAAAAACGTCAGAACAGCTAAGCATGTGATTACAACAGTGTTTATTATTAAAGCAAACGTAAATTCTACTCATTTTCTTCTAATTTGGTTTTGATCACTCAATACTGAATGTGGAATAAAGTTGTATCCAGTGAGTGTGTGGGCTAGAACATCTTGGGAATAGAATCTGTCCGAAATGCATTTTATTTTCCAGATAGCTGTTTACAGGGATAGAACATAGCACATAGAACATAGCACACAGCACATAGCACATGCAGTTTACAGTGAGGTCAACTGTAGCCACATTGGGTGGTGAACACACTTGCCCAACTTAAATCAGTCATCAGTTTACAGCTTAGTGGAATTTCAATCAGCTTTTACCAGGACACGTCAAAAAAAAAAAAAACCATTGGTTCTCAGAGACAGAAACTAATCCGGGACCCTTACACCCCTCGACACCATTTACCCCACTCTTACCCAAAAGATGAACAGAAAGATAAGATAGAGAGAGAGAGAGAGAAGAGATAGAAGGATTCTGCCTGATACATACAGATATCTGATACATTTGTAAATAGATAACTCAAACAACAACTTACTTAATGACATGGGGGCCGTTGAACATCGTCTGGGCCTGAACCTGAGCTCCGCTTTCTTGGGTGGCGCCACCTCAGCTGACAGTCCGCCGTCCCGCTCCCCCGGGTTTGTGGCGCTGTCCGAACAATCGTCCTTTAGGATCGCGTCATCCGACGACGAGGAGTGAAGCGACACGCTGATACGCACAGTGGAGTGCTCGCCCCTGTTGTCTGAGAAATCCAAGATGACCCGGCTCAGGTCTGACGCAGGCTCGTCGCTCTGGTCCATCAACATCAGGGCCGACAGCACGAAGAACGCTGCCAAGGTCGCCCATAGTAAGCATATCCGGTTCCGACCGAAGCAGGTGAAACTAGTGCGAGACCGAAATCTGCAGAAGGGATTCGGTAAGTTGCTCCTGTATTCTGTTACAAAGAAAGAAAAAAGGACAGGATGAGATAAAATATTTAAAGTAAAAAAAAAAATGACTAAAGCAGTGATTCTCAAATTTCCGATCAGCGACCCCATTTAGAAAACTGTCAGGGATTTGCCCCCCCCCCCCGGTCCTCCAACTATAAAGTAAGAAGAGCGGAAACTTGTATACATTGAATATAAAATTGTTCTAAACAACTCATCCGTATCGATCTTTATCCGGCCTTCTAACCATTTGAGGTCCATGATTTATATGTCTGTCCACTACCCCTCCCCCACCTCCCCGTTGAAATAGAAAGCGTGAGGTGATGAGAGATATGAGGGGGGGGGAGGACAGACACCAGAGCGGTCGCCAGCTATTGTGCCGCCAGCTATTGTGCCGCCATGTGTGATTTTAAATTTTTGGCGCCCTCCTGTCAATCTGAAAAGTGCAAAGGACATTGAACAAGGATCCCCACTTGTTTTAAGACATTGAACAAGGATCCCCACTTGTTTTAAGACATTGAACAAGGATCCCCACTTGTTTGTCCCTGTGACAAGAAGACAGGCCAACCATGAATGCAACCAACCATACGTGTCGGGGTGTGGGAGGGTTAATATAAAACGTGTGTTTGTTTAAAAATGACCACGTCCAGACATTCATTGATTATGCCAAGTTGTCATTAAATGAGTGTAACTACCATACTAGAATATTTAAATAGAATATATAACACGAAGAGGAGTGGTGCAATAAGAGTTTAGTGAGGCTGATCATATAGACCCTGTGTATTGTACTCAAGAGTTTAAAGGGAATTATCATATAGACCCTGTGTATTGTACTCAGGAGTTTAGTAGGGATTATCATATAGACCCTGTGTATTGTACTCAAGAGTTTAGTGTGGATTATCATATAGACCCTGTGTATTGTACTCAAGAGTTTAGTGGGGATTATCATATAGACCCTGTGTATTGTACTCAAGAGTTTAGTGGGGATTATCATATAGACCCTGTGTACTGTACTCAGTGTTTAGTGGGGCTTATCATATAGACCCTGTGTATTTTACTCAAGAGTTTAGTGGGGCTTATCATATAGACCCTGTGAATTGTACTCAGAGTTTAGTGGGGCTTATCATATAAACCCTATGTTGTAATCAGTGTTTAGTGGGGCTTATCATATAGACCCTGTGTATTGTATTCAGAGTTTAGTGGGGATTATCATATAGACCCTGTGTATTGTACTCAAGAGTTTAGTGGGAATTATCATATAGACCCTGTGTATTGTACTCAAGAGTTTAGTGGGGCTCATCATGTGTACTGTAATTAACATTATTATAAGAACTTGGCACTGATCTAACCTGCTGTTCAATTCAAACTTTAATAGAAATTAACGCACGCTTATCAACACAATTTTTTCTTATTCTTCTAACCAACTTCAGTGAGGCCTGGATTCAGGGGGTGTAACTGTGATCTCAAACATACCGCCCTCCTCACCGGGTGTTTTATTCTATCAAATTGCCTAGAAACAAGTCATTATAATTTACGGATGAGTTCTCTGTAATTGTAACAGTAGCATAATACATCAGGATATATTACACTCATTCATCAATGAGTCAAAGTCTACCGCTCAGTATAGGCGACTATGGAGAAATATCTCTGTTGATGTGTCTATTCGTTCCTCACACCGACCACAGTCGGTTCAGGTTATGACGATGATATATATTATACAAATGTTTGTAAAGTAATTGCGAATGTGCTATTTCTGATATAAACAAAACAATAACAACTGAAATCAATTACGACCCCCTTTCATTGGAGGGATTTGAACAAACTGAGTTTTACTGTTACATTAAGTGGCCAGAAAGGTCACTCAACACAGGGAAATACGACACAACTCAATGATACACGACACAACTCAATGATACACGACACAACTCAATGATACACAACGCAATGAAACACGACACAACTCAATGATACACGACACAACTCAATGATACACGACACAACTAAATGATACACAACGCAACTCAAAGATACACGACTCATCTCAATGATACACGAAATTAATCATGAAATTTGGCCAACACATTGAAATTCTAGTCGAATAGAGCGAAAACACAACACAAACAATGAAGCAGAAAGTCTGTACTCTTCTCTGTTGTTTCCTCCTTCCTGGCTAACCACAGGACCAGCAATCATTGTGCCCGGCCTGCAATCATTGTGCCCAGCCTGCAATCATTGTGCCCAGCCTGCAATCATTGTGCCCAGCCTGCAATTATTGTGCCCAGCCTGCAATCATTGTGCCCAGCCTGCAATTATTGTGCCCAGCCTGCATTATTGTGCCCAGCCTGCAATTATTGTGCCCAGCCTGCAATCATTGTGCCCAGCCAGCAATCATTGTGCCCAGCGAGCAATCATTGTGCCCAGCCTGCAATCATTGTGCCTAACGAAGTGAACTGACCTGACTGTAGAGTCCGAAGGAACCATTTCCAGGAGACCTGGCAACAACGAACAAGTCGACTTTTCGATTTCATTTATCCCAACCTTTACCTTTTGGCCTGCGTTCTTACGCTGGCCGCCATGTCTGTTGTCATTATTAAGATCTGAACCGGAAGTCATCGAAACACTTCCTGAATACATTGATTAAATGTGCAATTCGCATTTGTAAAGTAAACATTAGTTTTCAATATATATATATATATATATATATATATATATATATATATAATATATATATATATCATATATATAATTACCCATAATATCAGATACATGTATAGCCGTACGTAGAAGAGATTCAACACAAGTACAATAATGTATGATGATATATATATGTGTGTGTATAAATCTATATATCGAAACACCAGTGCTTTTTTTGTGCCGGTACACCGGTACGGCGTACCGGCACCTTTTTCAGTGTGGGTAAAAAATTATTACTTTTGTTGTATTTTAACGTATATTATTAATTTAGTCAAAATTGAATTATTTTAAAATAGTATCTTTGCAGTTGTGATTTAGCTTGCATCGAGGTGCGAACTGGTAGTTAAAAGTTTAGGCAGTCCATCACTGAGTACCGGCACCTATTTTATTTAACAAAAAAAGCACTGCGAAACACCATAAATTCACAATCGTTCTCAACATTCATCATGACCCAAACAAAAATATCTTCATTATGCATGGTTTCAGTCATATTTCATTATGCATGGTTTCAGTCATATTTCATTATGCATGGTTTCAGTCATATTTCATTACGCATGGTTTCAGTCATATTTCATTATGCATGGTTTCAGTCATATTTCATTATGCATGGTTTCAGTCATATTTCATTATGCATGGTTTCAGTCATGTTTCATTATGCATGGTTTCAGTCATATTTCATTATGCATGGTTTCAGTCATATTTCATTATGCATAGTTTCAGTCATATTTCATTATGCATGGTTTCAGTCATATTTCACATCATATTAAATAAACCATGTCAAACTTTAAATGGCAATAATTGTTGGGGATTCGCTTCACTGCCCGTTAGAGCCAGGTCAATGACCCTCCGTTCTCACAGCCCGAGGGTGAGGCACCTATCGCCGACACCCCCCAGTGAGCGCTGTTGTCACTATTTATTTATTCAGGTGACATATGATAGGCACAAGCAGAAATGCACTCCACAGATAGTTTACCGTAATCCATGTAACAAGAGAGAGAGGCATAATGTTTCCAACAGAGGTGTCAGATTACAGCCTGAGCTCAATGATCAATAAAATAAACTCCTCGTTAGTAGATGTTTTACAATCTTTAGGTAGAATTCAAATAAATAATGAATTCAAATGAACAATGGTTTCAAATAAACAATGCATTCAAATAAATAAATGACAAGATTTTGAGACATGTAGGCATATCAATATTTGAACACAAATGTAAAAAGAAAGATACTGTGTTTGAAAAGCTGCTTCAAAAAAAAAAAACGGCAAATGTCCTACTTTCTGTTATAAATAACTGACATGAAGTCAATCACCTGATGGTCACCACTACGGTCAAAAGTATAAAAAAATTGATGAATTTTTTTAAAAATGTCCCAGGGATAGGAGGTTATGTGTAGAAGTTATAACACAGAGCAAACGATATTTCGTGTTGCCTCATACATACATAGGGGCTACATACAAGAGAACCACGTGACACGGACTCGTATATCGTTGAAAAAAAAACAATTATCATTATTTCTGTAAGGTGGAGGGTATGTCACGGGGTATTCCCTATGACAGCGCACCAAATGAATTGTGTTGAACGGAAGTGACAGAAGTAGGGACACACGAACGGTTGTAGTTTTAAAAGAAAGGAATAGATTGTTTTTGATAACCATTATTATTGTTCTCGGAGTTATTTATATTGTGATAAATATGAAATGACAGACTTATAGACAGATAGGTAAATGATAGACCGATCGATAGACATACAGACAGATAAATATGGATAGATAGATAGTGACGTAGGGGGGAGGAGATGTACCTAAATACAGTGCATTGTTGCTACCCGTGGGGGTAAGGGAGGTGGGGCACACACGAACTAAGCTAAGCTTTGTACAGTGAAGTGTTGAAGTTATGACCACCGCCCCGAGGCAGGTTGACTCTCATGACCACAGTCCAGGGCAGGTTAACTCGGATGATCAAAGTTATAGACAGATCAATACCACTGAAGTGTGTCATTTGACAATCTGCCAATCACTGCTGGAGGATAGCTCTAACCGCTACCAGACCATGCAACTAACAGCGATAATGTGAGTTGATATATCTGCCCAGATATTCAACAGCGCCAGGTCCAGGGAAAGTTTTGAATAATGAATCTATAATTACGTAAACAGTGGCCCCCCAGCTATGTGAGGCATTTTACCATTTCAGTATAACTTGGTACAAGGATTGGGCGGCATTTGTTGTAAGTCCGTCTCTGACTCCAACATAACACTAGTTTTACTATTGCTAGTTGTACTATTGCTAGTTGTACTATTGCTAGTTGTACTATTGCTAGTTGTACTATTGCAAATACCAGTGGCCGGAGGGATGATGTACACAGTTAGTGTGTGTGTGTGTTTGTGTGTGTGTGTGTGTGTGTTTGTGTGCGTGGAGGGGGTTCAATCTCAACATTTAAGTTCAACTGATATTGCCATGTGTGAGGTCGTGTCAAGAGACTTACTCCGGGTTATATAGGTACATCACAGTAGAATTTACGGTGCAATTGACCCGGGGGGGGGTATTCACTGTTGATCAGTGTAACACAATCACCACTTTAGAGATCACCAACACAAAGACCTGTGTATATTTAAGCCCAAGTTTCAAAACAGTTGAACTGAAGCACGAACTGACCAACGGTGCGGGACGCCGGACTATTTGATACGGCCCGACAATCGTTTCACAGCACTAGCCCAGTGTAAAGCACAGCACTAGTCCAGAGTAAAACACAGCACTAGCCCAGAGTAAAGCACAGCACTAGTCCAGAGTAAAACACAGCACTAGCCCAGTTTAAAACACAGCACTAGCCCAGTGTAAAACACAGCACTAGCCCAGAGTAAAGCACAGCACTAGCCCAGTGTAAAACACAGTACTAGCCCACTGGTCAGTCTATGTTAGTTCATTTCAACACTCCACCTATCTGCTCAGGGTTCATACCGCCAGTCAAATTTACGAAACCAAATGTGCACCGCGATTCAAAAATTTAGCCCACCCTTAATGTGAATAGATCATTGGGTGAGCGAAAAAAAGAATTACTTCGAAGAGCCTAAACCCAGGCAATTGAACAAGATTTGGTGAACAGAATGAATGGAACAGTAGTACAAAGTTGGTTCATTGGGTCTGAGCTACACTGGTAAATACTTCTACATACTAAAATTAAAACTTACGTCTATACATGAAGTTATAGATACCAACTACTCCAGGAATTATTAAAATAAGGCAATGTGAAGGTCCTATGTGTGAGAATATTCAAAGACATTCTATTATGTCACGTCATGCGTGAAGGACATTTCTAAAAAATGACATCTGTCAAAAATACATTTAATCTCAAATAACCCAGTAGTCAAAACGTCATTCTATGGGAGCGGGGGGTGGGTGCAATATATAGGCCTATATATATATATATCGATAAACCATATTATTTAAAGGAATAATTCTTGAGGATATACTGAACAATGGGTGGAGTGAGAGGTTCCAACACATCGTGACTGTTGTACAGAGTTGTTGTACACAGTTGATGTACAGTTGTTGTACAGAGTTGTTGTACAGAGTTGTTGTACAGAGTTGTTTTACAGGCACAAAGCAAAACATTTCGTCTAAGTTTATTTTTATTTGTTTAAATATAAAAACAAAGTGGACATTAAATGTATGACAGGGAGACATAAATGTCTAGATGAAAATGTTTTAGAAAGACTCAAAGTCAAATGTTTCAAAAAGGCTTCACATAATAAACACACATTGACATACATACATACATACATAAACATACACACATACATAAATACATACACACATTGACATACAAACATACATAACATATACACACATTGACATACGTACATACATAAATATATACACAGATTGACATACATACATAAACATAAATACAAATACATAACATATACACACATTGACATACGTACATACATAAATATATACACACATTGACATACATACATAAACATAAATACAAATACATAACATATACACACATCGACATACATACATAAATATATACACACATTGACATACGTACATACATAAACAGAAATACATAACATATACACACACTGACATACATACATATATAAACATAAATACAAATACATAACATACACATACATACATATTGATCCATATACATATATACATTGACATATATAGACAAACAAACACGTACATGCACACACATACATACATACATACACACACATACATAATACATGCATACAAATACATAAACAGATATAAATATAAATACATACAGACATAAATATAAATACATACACAGACATAAATATAAATACATAGGCCTACAGACATAAGTATAAATACATACAGACATAAATATAAATACATACACAGACATAAATATAAATACATACACAGACATAAATATAAATACATACAGACATAAATATAAATACATAAGACATAAATATAAATACATACTGACATAAATATAAATACATACAGATAAAAGTATAAATACAAACAGACATAAATATAAATACATACACATACATAAATATAAATATATAAAGAGATATAAATAGAAATACATAAGACATAAATATAAATACATACAGACATAAATATAATACATACAGACATAAGTATAAATACATACACAGACATAAATATAAATACTTAGGCCTACAGACATAAGTATAAATACACACAGACATAAATATAAATACATACAGACATAGTAATATTATAAGATCATCGCCATGGAATATAAAAAACAACGCCCAAACATAAAGAGGAAAAAATAAATCATTTTTAAAACCGTGTTACGTGCCTTTGTTATTTCCCCAGATTGCGTGCATTAAATATTCTAGGAGTGATGGATTGTGGGTAGAGAACGGTACAACTATTGGTCCTTCTACATTATTACGCCATGGCCGTTACATTATTCAAGAATTTTATTTTTATTTGTAGTCGATAGCGAAAGTCCCAAGTTAAATGCAAATTAATTTTAATAGAGCGCGAAATGATAAACGGTGCGGGAAACAAAGGGTAGGTGAGGGAAACACGGGGTAGGTGAGGGAAACATGGGGTAGGTGAGGGAAACACGGGGTAGGTGCGGGAAACACGTGGTAGGTGCGGGAAACACGGGGTAGGTGAGGGAAACACTGGGTAGGTGAGGGAAACACGGGGTAGGTGCGGGAAACACTGGGTAGGTGAGGGAAACACGGGGTAGGTGAGGGAAACACGGGGCAGGTGAGGGAAACACGGGGTAGGTAAGGGAAACACGGGGTAGGTGCGGGAAACACAGGGTAGGTGCGGGAAACACGGGGTAAGAACATGTGAACTATCGACCCTGATTGCAGCAGTTGAACAAAGTCACTTATCCCATAATGACCCAAGCTGGTTCAATGCAGTTTACTTGGAAATACCGCCATGCTCAGGCATACTACACTGATTTCGACGAATTAAGTTTTTAAGTAATGATTTGCCGATATTAATCGAGGAAAGACAGGAAGGTAGGATCGCACAGACTGTAGCATAGGAATTAAAAAAAAAAACGTCGTTGAAGTTATGGGATATAACGATAGGTAAGGTAATATAAACAAACATTCTTTTGGATGATTCTCAAATACTAAATGTCTATCGTCCAATATTTGTTTTTTTTTACTTACTCCACATCAGCCATTCTCAATGACGTACTTGAGTTCCACTAGGAGTGAATAGGGAACGTCCCCCCCTCCTCCCCTACTTCCAAAGGCACCGCACACTAGGAACCATATCAACCTGTAGTACAATGACGTACTTGGAACGAAGACGTCAATGTTCATTTAAGCCGGTTGTTTTGGTCCACTGTCAATTTCAAAGAAAGCAAAGCTAAGTTGTCAAGAACTGGCCTTATAATTGAAATATAAATAGTACAGCGGCATGGTTGTCTTCACCACGGCGGCTCTGGCTCTACGATAGTGTCGAAAACATAAAAAATTGAATCTCAAGATTCAATCTTATGTTACATTGATATATATATATATATATATATATATATATATATATATATATATATATCGATCTATCTACTATATCTATAAATATAATGGGACGGATGGCCGGCCCAGTGGTGTAGATACCCGACTGTCGACCTGATTGACCTGGGTTCGATACCCCATGGGGAATTCGTGTATGTCCTGGTTAGAGTCACACGACTCCACCCAGCCTTAAATGGCTACCTGACTCTAGTTAGGGAAGTAAAGGGCGGCTGTGCGTTGTGGTAACCACACTGTCCGAGCGCGGGCCTCATCAAAATAGTCAATTTTACGGTCCGTAATTTGTCCATGCCTGGTCCGGACTGATGCGTGACGTCACAGTTCACCGGTGTAGAGAGAGGTGACTGAAGGCGCATAATGTGTGTGTGTGCGTGCGTTTGTAAGCCTCCCTGCCCCCCTATAAACTAGGCCAAAACAATTGACATACAAGTTATTTAGTACGGGTCACACGGCCGATGACACTGCACGGTTCATTAGACTTCAGTATGACACTACTGTTATCTTGGATTGTTATTTTACCACAAAGCACGATTGTACAGTTGTGTAAACAGAAATTACATGCTCGGAATAATTATACACAAAGGAACCAAGAAAGATTTCAAAGATCAATTCGATTCATATTCTAGATACAGTCAAGATTTTTAATTGATACTGATTTTTTAAAATTTTTAAATTCAAACAAAAATGAACGAACGCAACTTTACAAATGAAACAAAACAAATATTGTTTAAAGAAGAAACAATTCTGTGATACAATCCTAGCTGACACCAGAACAAAGGAAATTGAAGTGGGGTTGGGGGCAGGGTGGTACTAACGGGGAGGGGGGGGGCTGACAATCCAACGCCACAGGGGAGTCAACAGGCCCACCAATTCATAGTGAATTGTGTGTGGTACAGCGGAATGAATTGATGACGCGATGGGTGTATACACCAGACATGAACCAATTATTGGGTCAATAATACAGACACTGAACAGACATGAACTAATTATGGGGTCAATAATACAGACACTGAACAGACATGAACTAATTATGGGGTCAATAATACAGACACTGAACAGACATGAGCTAATGGTGATATATGTGACTAAGTGAAGCATTGATTGTGAGCCCTATCTGTATGATGTGTTGTATAGGTTCAAATCTCATTGAGTTTCGTCACATACCAATTTCTTCTGCAGTACGCTAGGGTCGCCATAGCAACCGTACAGTAAACTATGGCGGGGTGTAAAAAAAAAAAACAATAACCGTCCCATGAGTGCAAGGGTCGGTAATTTTATCGAACCGCGGGCCACCATGTGTTTTTAAAATGGCAGAAGGGCCGGGCGAAGGGCATATGGATGGAGTGTTTGTAAGAACTACTGAAAAGTAAATGTAAGCGTTATTTGTGACGTCAAGGGTGGGTCGGTTCAAACAGAATGACATGCCAAGCTGGGCCCGCTGACCATAATTTGCACATGTCTGCATTAGTGACTTTAAGGGTCAACTGATAAACATTTTATCCTTTCAGAGTCTTTTATTATAATAAATGATAAAATTAAGTAATAGCGATACTTAATAGACATAGTTTAGTCCGGTATTACCTGTGCAACATAGTTTAGTCCGGTATTACCTTTGCAACAGAGTTTAGTCCAGTATTACCTGTGCAACATAGTTTAGTCCAGTATTACCTGTGCAACATAGTTTAGTCCGGTATTACCTGTGCAACATAGTTTAGTCCGGTATTACCTGTGCAACATAGTTTAGTCCGGTATTACCTGTGCAACATAATTTAGTCAGGTAACTCTATAGTTAAGTCAGGTAATTCTGCTGTGTACTCGACCTGGACACAATAGGTAAAGACTATTTCACACTAAAAATTAAGTCAATATTTCTCAAAGAATGCCGTACTGGTAGGCTAGATGGACAGTAATGGTAAAGTCTTGCTAGTGAGTGGAGGACTTGTACAGACTGTATATATCAAGTAGTAAATGTGATCATGGGTAAACCTGGCCGACACATGACAGTTTGTAAATGTGATCATGGGTAAACCTGACCGACACATGACAGTTTGTAAATGTGATCATGGGTAAACCTGGCCGACACATGACAGTTTGCAAATGTGATCATGAGTAAACCTGGCCGACACATGACAGTTTGGTACACATAAAACGTACACAAGTATTATATTACCAACACCGACCACTAGAAGACCCCAGTCACAGACGACCTCTTACTCTAACTACGTAATTTGGGAATACATATTGGCTGTCGAAAATATGCGCTAATTATATATATAAGTACACATTGTTTTTTTTTTACCTAAAAATGGTCAGAATTAGTTTAAAGAATGTTGATTTTAAAAAATATATAATTCTTTGTTTAAATAGAATTAAGTTTGCAATATCTGCAAGCAAAAATATGACTACACATTCTGTTGAAATAAAATTATTCTAAATTATATTATTCTAAATTATATTATTTCTATGTAACAAAAACATTATACTAATTACTGCATTCAGTTGTTGTTTTTTATTTTAATTAAATCCCGGCGTCGGGGGAGAGGGTATTTATACAGACAAAATAAGATCCTTCGGGGACCGCCTTTGTAAAATATATTTATACACATGTTTCAAAAGAATCACTTGAGTTTAAACCATTTTAAGACCAGTGATTCTCAAAGTAGGAGGTCAAACAACTCCACTGAGCAGTACATTTTTGTTATATTTAAAAAAAAAAAACTTCATTGATGAGGGGGAAGGGAGATGCAACACGATCGTAGCCAATGCCCTGCCCTGTAAGGAAGGATAAAAAGATCTGATACAAAATGACCGGCAACACGACCGATCTGATACAAAATGACCGGCAACACGACCGATCTGATACAAAATGACCGGCAACACGACCGATCTGATACAAAACGACTAGCTATGGGGTGGGTGCGATAAGAGGGGCCCAAGTAGGTGGAGACTGTCAAGGGACCAAGATAGTTTGTGGCAGCTATGACTGATCCATATACAGTATCAACTAATTATTCATATTGTCATACCTGTTGGTAACATTGACTGACCCATGTTACAGTATCAACTTAGTTATACATGTTCTTCTTACTCCTAAGAAGCGTTTGTGTTTTCAAAATGTTGCTGACGTATTTGTACAATCGTACCAGATTGAGAACTCCTGTAACAGATTGAGAACTCCTGTAACAGATTGAGAACTCCTGTAACAGACAATTAAACTGATCCAAAAAAAAAACCCGCCTACTTAAACAGCGGGGCTGACTGAAAAGTTGCACAAACACTGCCTTTAACGCTAATTGAATAGTTGCATTGTTAAGTCCAACAAAAGACGAACGAACTTACGGAGCTTTATGACGTTGGGTTCTGAAGTTGGATACAATGAAAGCCATACACTAAATAAGTTCCGTATGAAAACAAGACACAACCCAACCGTTACTAATCTACACGCTCTATGATTTTGTCCGTGTGCGCTCTGCTCAAAGTGGGTAGCGCTTTAGTAAGCGAGCCGGATCTTCTTGCTGCAACCCGACCTGCGTGCTGTGGGTTACGGGTTCGACTCCAAGTGTATCCTGTCACCTACCTTTGTCCCCTGTGGTGCTATGGTGGAGATGAAATGGCACCATATAAAACAACCGTCCCATTAATGGTTTATTGGATCTAAGAGATTTCATCTCATCCTAACAAGGGGACATCACACACCACCATACCACCAGTCACTTGTATCCACAGCTTTATTCACGGCAGATCAGTTCTATTACACATCCAGAACAACATACTTCAGATCAGTTCTATTACACATCCAGAACATCATACTGCAGATGAGTTCTATTACAACTCCAGAACTTCATACTGAATGGGAACTTTTCGGACTTTGAATTTCTCAAGTAAATATATTACATACAATCAATAAAAGACAATATTTATATAAACCCCAGACGAGGGAGGCATATTGAACGTGGCAGGGAGGCATATTAAACATGGCAGGGAGGCATATTGAACATGGCAGGGAGGCATATTGAACGTGGCAGGGAGGCATATTGAACATGGCAGGAAGGCATATTGAACGTGGCAGGGAGGCATATTGACCGTGGCAGGAAGGCATATTGAACATGGCAGGAAGGCATATTGAACATGGCAGGTGTGATAGGATTAGGACCCCAACTATGGTACCCCTCCAATGATTCAATTAAAATTTAAATAATACTAAGTACAGTGTAACCTTTTGTTACATTGAAATAATATAATTTCATTTCAAAAGAATGTATTAATATTTTAGCTTGAGATATTACCAGCTTAATTCATTTATAAAACAAGAATTATATTTAAAACAATCGATATTTAATAGTATTTAAACTAATTATAACCATATTTAGGTACAAAACAATCTATGTTTATATTTTTAGCGCAAGATTTTCAGTCAGAACAACATAATGCATTCCACAATTACTCAGTTTACATGGATACATATATAAACAAGTTGAAAGTCACGTGTTAGTTAAATCGCCACTAGTCTTGGGTTATGAATATCTCGGCTAATGTCGGGCTTCGGAAACTTGCTAATTACATTTTTAACTTTTTTTTTGGTCTACATTAAAAAAAAAGGTTAAACAATATAATCTCAGTGTTAACTTTCTATGTGAAACGAGCATTAGAATTATGTGACCAGCAGTGTGGCCTCTCAGCTGTGCGCGGAACAAACAAAACAGCGATGACTACATTTCTTTTAGAAAGGCTTTATTTCTATAAGTTGCCTGCAAACAATATCTATGCCTCCCGCAGACGATATCTATGCCTCCCGCAGACTTCGGAAACTGATCACTGTCCCCCACATGTTATCCCCCACATGTTTTTATATTCAAGTGTGTCTTTATTCATGATGTATACATGGGTATGTGTTCATGATGTATACATGGGTATGTGTTCATGATGTATACATGTGTATGTGTTCATGATGTATACATGGGTATGTGTTCATGATGTATACATGGGTATGTGTTCATGATGTATACATGGGTATGTGTTCATGATGTATACATGTGTATGTGTACATGATGTATACATGTGTATGTGTTCATGATGTATACATGGTTATGTGTACATGATGTATCTTGGCTACACATCTGCACTGTCAGCAATATACTTCCCTGTATGCCCCATGACAGTGATTCCACCCCTCCCCCATACACAGTCATATTCAAAGTAATCCCACATCCAACCAGCAGACATGAACCAGTTGACGGGCTCATCATCCCAAAGTGCACCGTTCCGGTTCATAATTTTCTCGGTCAAGTGAACCCCCCCCCCCCACATACACACACACTTCCCCACAATGTTAGTCATCCATTGAAGTGAAAGTATGTCGCAACAACATAGGCCGACCATCGGAGTAACAACATCGGCCGGCCATCGGACTAACAACATCGGCCGGCCATCGGACTAACAACATCGGCCGGCCATCGGACTAACAACATAACATGCGTGTTTCATTTGAACATGTATTGCAGTTGAATGGGTGAAAATAAAAATCCGTTGCAATCGTGCGGGAAATTGTCCAACACACAATTATGTTCGCGGAGACACGCAAGGAAATCTCTACTTACAAGCTGGTCTCAATTATTTATTTCTTGCATGGATTTAAGGGGGGAGGGGGGTAAAGACTGTTGTCAAATGTACGAGGGTCTGAAAGTCAACACAGCCTTGTGGATTTACCTTTCAGACACGCATGATTGTCCCCGGGGGTGGATGTAAGGGGAGTTTGAGAGAGATCTTAGTCTATTTTTCTCCCAAATGCGCAGAAATGAATTATAGTAAAATAAAATGTTAACATTTAACATGCTGAGGCATTTCATAAAATGTAAACACATTGTGCCAATACAAAAATATCCAGAGTATCAGAGATAGGTTGTAAAAATGACAAAAGCACACAAAGTGCGGTATATAAACTAAAAGCATTTTTTTTTAAATATTGTACTGAATAATATACTATTATACTTGTATAAACGCGATGCGTTTGTGGGCAAATATGTTAAGAAATATGCAAATGTACACAATTTGAAAGAAAGTCAAACAATGTAGGGAAACAGATGCATACAATAAATACATAACTAGAAATCAGAATAAAATTGTTTATTACGTGCGCATGTGTTGGGATGTTAACTAAAATATTTATTTGCTAGCTATCTACCCAAGTTAAGAGTTTGAACATTCAGTATACAGTTATAAATGGCGAGTTGAATTGAACATCTTAAATAATACTACTGTCACTAGACAAACACATCGTGTGAGAGTGGTGGTGATGATGGCCTAGACCGGGCAACTACACGCCATGTTGCACACAATGTTTTCTCGCATTGTAACACACTGATGGCGCACCAAGGTTGTGTTGTAAACACAGCACAGTTTATTTTTCACCTTTTGATATCAGTAATATTAAGGCTTTAAAATGAGCCGCTTGTGTTTATTAAATGTTACTTAAAAGTGTGAAAATATATATACATTTGTTGTTGTTTTTAAAGATGTCGTTGTTGACACGCAATACTTACAATTAAAATTGTCAAACTAATAGCTCTGTGTTTACATTTTTAGTTTACAATGGTGTGAAATTGAATTTACAAAAATAGATAAATTGTACAAATATTAATCAACTTACGCTTCATGTCTTGACTGTATCATTTTCATTTATCCGGATGTGTACAAGTCCATTTCGTCTGCGCGAATGTGTCTCGCTTGTCTAACAGCGATATCCTCGCCCCCTTCACTAGAGCCTTGCCATATTGATTGCCAAGCGCGACACAGCGAGTAGAGATTTTTTGTTTGGCGTCTGCTGACTGCAAAGAGACGCTGTATTTATTTATCAACACAGTCTTAAGTTTTTTTTGTGTGCCGTCACGTCCCGTTACATTTGGTTTATTTTGAATAATTTTTGTTCTAAACTTTCATGGGTATTTATTTATTTGTTTTTTTTATTCATTTTGCAATTTAAATTGTGTTAAATTAACTAAAAAATTATGTTAAAAGAGGTATTATTTAATTATTGTTTAATACTTTTTTTTTTGGTTTGTTAAATAAATTACCAAGAAACAAAAATAAAAATAGTCATAGAAATTTTTTTTTTCTTTTGGTAAAGAAAGTCCGGTCTTCAAAAATGCATTCTGACTAAATGACTGGACCCTGTTGTTTTTATAATGACGTATGATTGCTAGTAAAATTGAAAAGTCGCTTTAACACAAGTCCTCAGCAGGCCCGTAGCCAGGTCAAAGTAAGCAGGGGGGGCACCAATACCCAGCAAGGGGGTACTTTCTCATTTTAGTTTTGTCTGTCTGTCTGTCTGTCATCACCCTAGATCTCAACAACCATAAGTCCTAGACCCATGATCTATATATCATTTTGTAGGTCTTGGCCTGCCAAGAAATGACTTTTTTCCATTTCGCGATCTGACCTCTCAGGGCCGTAAAAGGGGCCTTATAAAGTACCGTTTTTACTATATAAGCTATATTAATAATGGACCGCCTTATATCTCAGCAACCATAAGTCCTAGACCCATGATGTATATATCATTGTGTAGGTCTTGGCCTGCCAAGTGTACATCAAAAGTCCATTTCGCGATTTGACCTCTCAGGGCCAAAATATAAGAATTTGTTATGCACCGTTTTGCTTATATTTTAAATATAAATAATAAAAGCTAATCAAAGGGGCGTAATCATTATTTATTTTTGTAACAGTTATTCAACATGAATTACTTGTCCTTTTAATATCTTTTTTTCAGATATATGCATTACACAATTGAATTTATAAACATTTCCAAAATTTACAAATATTTACTGAAAGATAACATGAAAATGCGCTAACACGTCCTGTGTCCAGAATGGAACAGGCTAAATTGCTTGTTTCCTCTTTTTCTTCTTTTTAAGCGGGGGGGGGGGGCACTCCACACCTAGCGGGGACTGGTCCTCAGACAGAGCATCAAGGGCCCATAGTTGACTGAAAACTGGGGCCTACATTCCAATTCGTACTGGCCGGTCTTAAACTCGGTGATTTTTTTTTCTGGTGGAACGCACTGGAACATGGATGTTACATAACTATCCTGGTCTCATGGATGTAACATAACTATGCTGGTCTGATGGATGTTACATAACTATGCTGGTCTCATGGATGTTACATAACTATGCTGGTCTCATGGATGTTACATAACTATGCTGGTCTCATGGATGTTACATAACTATGCTGGTCTCATGGATGTTACATAACTATGCTGGTCTCATGGATGTAACATAACTATGCTGGTCTCATGGATGTTACATAACTATGCTGGTCTTATGGATGTTACATAACTATGCTGGTCTCATGGATGTTACATAACTATGCTGGTCTCATGGATGTTACATAACTATGCTGGTCTCATGGATGTAACATAACTATGCTGGTCTCATGGATGTTACATAACTATGCTGGTCTCATGGATGTTACATAACTATGCTGGTCTCATGGATGTTACATAACCATGCTGGTCTCATGGATGTAACATAACTATGCTGGTCTCATGGATGTAACATAAATATGCTGGTCTCATGGATGTTACATAACTATGCTGGTATCATGGATGTTACATAACTATGCTGGTCTCATGGATGTAACATAACTATGCTGGTCTCATGGATGTAACATAACTATGCTGGTCTCATGGATGTTACATAACTATGCTGGTCTCATGTATGTTACATAACTATGCTGGTCTCATGGATGTTACATAACTATGCTCGTCTCATGGATGTTACATAACTATGCTGGTCTCATGGATGTAACATAACTATGCTGGTCTCATGGATGTTACATAATTATGCTGGTCTCATGGATGTTACATAACTATGCTGGTCTCATGGATGTTACATAACTATGCTGGTCTCATGGACGTAACATAACTATGCTGGTCTCATGGATGTTACATAACTATGCTGGTCTCATGGATGTTACATATTTATGCTGGTTTCATGGATGTAACATAACTATGCTGGTCTCATGGATGTAACATAACTATGCTGGTCTCATGGATGTAACATAACTATGCTGGTCTCATGGAGGCTATGGTTAAATTCTTTGAACCACACAACCGAATGTATACCCCTGAGAATGATGAAGTGGTCAGTTCATTATCTAAAGGCAGGACCGCCCTTAGGCCGATTGCTCCGAATCGGGCCCCGCGCCTGGCAGGGGCCCCGAAATTTACATTTCTATAAATAGTAATAGTTGTTATTGTAAAAAAAAATTGAAGAGGGGGCCCCGCAAGCATCCGTTGAATTGGGCCCCACAATTCATAATGCCGGTCCTGTCTGCAGGTCAGGATTTAATGGCCGTTCCTTGATCACCTGGGGGGATAACCGTCAGTTATGTACCGAACGTGTATAGTTCAATAACACGTTTTAAATATCTAAATTGGATTTCAATTTCTGTTGAGTCATTTAACCGGAAAATAACAACTTAAACAGTGTATGTGTATACAGCTGTATAAAGTAAAGTATAGCAGTATATACAGCTGTACAAAGTAAAGTATAACAGTATATACAGCTGTATAAAGTAATGCATAACAGTATATACAGCTGTACAAAGTAAAGTATAACAGTATATACAGCTGTATAGAGTAAAGTATAACAGTATATACAGCTGCATAGAGTAAAGTATAACAGTATATACATTTCTCTAGTATTTTCACTATAGAACATATAGACTGTATTTTTGCCTCACTATGGTCAACGAACGGATCACTCCTTGTCAACTATTATTGTAAACACTCTGACGTCATAATGAAGATAGTCAATAATGAGTTGTACCTGGCTAATTATGTTAATTATGTTAATCCAGTGTTTTCCCCTACCCATGGCAGGTGTTAAACAGGTCAGTGTGTCAAGACGGCCTTGTGGTTGTGGTTTTGCGTCTGTGGTGGGGGGGGGGAGGGGTGAGTAATTTAGGGTCAGACAATCACATGATGTACACAAGTGAAGAAGGCAAATACGAACAATGTTTACTTTTCGATGGACTTATTTAGCATCAAATACAGTCACGTGATAGTGGTCATGTGCAACTTGTGTTTATTTATACATGAAAGATTTCTCCCCCTTTGATCATTCAGGGGAAGGTAATTAACGGTTGGCTTTTTTTTTGTTCTCGGGTCCTCATTTAGATCAATCAAATGACATTTTTTTTTCTTTTACACTCTGCAACATCGGTCAATCAATCTATCTGCCTGCCTGTCTGTCTGTTTGTCCGCCTTTCTGTTTTGTCTGAATATGGTCTGCTCAATCAAGTCATTGGCCACTAATTCAGTCATTCTGCTTTGCCTTATATGCTCTGAACATTCAGTCATTGGTCACTAATTCAATCATTCTGTTTTGCTTGCATGTTTGTCAACCTATCTGTCTGTCTGTCTTGCCATTTAAGTCATCCAGATTATCTGTTTGCCTTACCTGCTTGCTTATCAGTTTCTTTGCGTACTATTTCTGAGAGATTGTCTTTTCAGTCTATCATTATTTTGTCTGTCGTCATGTGTAATTATTATTAATTTTGTCTTTCGTGTCTGTTGTCATTCAGTTTGTCTGTCTCTCTATAAGCCTGTCTGTAAGTAGGTTTGTCAATTAGTCTGTCTTATCTTACACACACACACACACACACACACACACACACACACACATATATATATATATATATATATATATATATATATATATATATATATATATATACATTATTTTTTATTTTCTCTTAAGGATGCGATGTTTATCTCTTGGATCATGTAACTCTCCTAATGGGATGGTCTTTACATTACCCGTGGTTCATCCTCACTATGCCCGATAGTGCAATGGCCGTGGAAGCACCACGGAAGATGATTGGAATTGAACCAGCAACACACAGCGTGCAGATATAGCTCATTCCTAAGCGTCACCCGTCCGCCCAATAATGTAGATAGATAGACTGATAGATTTATTGATAGATAGACTGATAGAACGATTAATGGATAGACTGATTGATAGATAGATTGTTATTTGTTTAAAAAAAAACTGAGCTTAAAATTTCAACTCAATTTCACACCAAAAACATAAGCACTAACCAGAGTCACTTGGGCCGACTTGACCGATTGCTCCAAACTGGGCCCTGCGCCTGGCAGAGGGGCCCATCAAGAATCCGTTAAATTGGCCCCGCATTTCGTAAGGCCGGCCCTGGCACTAACTCACAAAGTAAAGGCCCAAGTAATCTAGGACACATTGCAGTAGTTCTCCAAATGTTGCCACTCGCTATCCATTGATAAAACAAGCAAAAATTGAGGACGTTTTTAGAACATTTTCATGTAAAAATAGAGAGGGAAGTAAGTCATGTTTAATAGCTGTTACAAAAATAAATAATGATTACGCCCCTTTGTTTAGCTTATAATCTTTATATAATATATAAGCCCCTTAGGAACACTGAAGCCCAGCCCTGAGAGGTCCTATCGCGAAATGAACTTTTGATGTACATATGGCAGGCCAAGACCTACAAAATGATATATACATCATGGGTCTAGGACTTATAGTTGCTGAGATATAGGCGCTCCTTTATTAATATAGCTTATATAGTAAAAACGGTACTGAATAAGCCCCCTTTTTCGGCCCTCAGAGGTCAGATTGCGAAATGGACTTTTGATGCACACATGGCAGGCTAAGACCTACAAAATGATATATACATCATGGGTCTAGGACTTATGGTTGTTGAGATCTAGGGTGATGACGGACAGACAGACAGACAAAACGGGGACAATAGAGCATTTTTTTTTCGAAAATGCTCTAAAAAGATAAACTTAATTGTATTTATTTATGGTTAAGTCATTGTTACAGTTTTTAGTGACCCACTTGAAAGTAACGTTCGACCCAGCAGTGTCTATGGTCAAATCTTTGAGATCCACTGTTCAATACAATCACTGAAGAAACACCTTGCCTCTCAACATAAATCTAAGTAGTCTGCTAATCAAATATAACACTAAAATCCATGCCATGCTACGTCAGCAGAAAGAGTTCTAAGGTTATTCTACCAATTCGTGTAATAAATTATAAAAAAGAAATCTCAAGAAAATAGTTTATTCAAAGAATGGAATGTCACTCAAGCATAGCAAAGAGAAATCATATGCAAGTTATTTGTAATGAGTCAGACGCTCTTCAAGTGGAAGGTGATACGATTCTGTTTTCCCCAACTTCCGTGACATGCGCAGTCAGGGTATACAGAATACAGATATCCTCAAAACCTATATGCTGCCAGTTCAAGCTAAACTGTATGGTTAGAACAGGGGGCGGGCAAACTTTGTTGACAGCAGGGTTGGAGTTAGAGCACATGGATGGCGCGTTTATGAGGACCAAACATACATTTTATGTAAACATTTCAGATTTGAATGGACGGAGAGGAGCAAGAGGGGGGTGCAAGGTGGGGTCAACAAGCGGGAGGGGTCGCACTTGCTCGCCACAGAGGGGCGCCGGGGGTGGGGGGCGGAGAATGATCCTGTGTGCAGAAAAAGGCCCAGAATTATTTTTATGTTGGAAATTATGGGTTGGAGATTACATCCAGAGGTCAAAGTTTTATCTATCTATCTATCTATTTTTCAATATATGTCTGCTTTTCTTCCATTCACTCATTCAACTCGGTTTTCTTCTTCTTCTTCTTCTTCTTCTTCTTCTTCTTCTTCTTCTCTCTCTCTCTCTCTCTCTCTCAACCTGACCAAATGTTCCTTCCCATTGCTCGCCCCACATGTTGTCCGTGACTGTGTTGATTAAAACTTGTTGAAGGAAGGGAAAATGAAACAGGTTCCATTCCACCTTTGAAGTCATTACCTCCCTTTCTTTCAATCAATAAATTCAAACCTTGTCTTTGTTATTTCCCTTATCTCAGTATACAGACAGACAAAAGACTGGCGCGACTTATGATTTCTTTAAAAGAAAAACCAGTTGATATAAATATCGATGAAAAGTATTTTATATTAGTATGTACAAACTTTGTAAGTAAATCTTTGACACCAGAACTTAGCCATTAATACATTTTGTATTACTACTATCCACTTTCTGTATTGAATTACTGAAGGGTCATTCCATGTCAACTCAACCAGTTTTTTGACAATTGTTCACCCGACCCCCTCAGATCTTCCTGAAATTTTCAGGGCTTGTGGTACATTCAAAGTTGAGTGATTCCTGAAAAATTTCAGGCCCATTTGGTCAAAAACTTTCTGAGATATGTTTTTTTTTTAATTTTTAAGGGTAGTAAAAGCGAGAGTGCGTGTGACATTTTACATTTTCGCGATATTTGAACGTGAATATTTCAAAAACTAAAAGAGGTATCAGGCTGTAAAATTTTAGTATTTACTCATTGTTTTGTCCTAAGTTGAATTATGTATTTATATTAAGTGTAGCCTGCACACAAAATTGCCTAAAAATTTCCAAACTTTGCACTTCAGACAGTTTTTATCATTATTTGACTCGGTATAGCCAAGAACCTATAAGACATGAAATAATGTTTGTTATACAATTAGTAAGTACCATATATGTGTTTATTATTATTTTGATAGAGAATCCTATTTAATCAATAATAGTGTACTCATGGTACTTGGGCCCCTTTAAGTATCATGGTCGTCCATTTTTGCACTTATTGCGACCCCCAGATGACCATGCGGACAGTAATTCACACTTTTCATATTTTGCACACTTGTTAACCTTGGTAAGTACTGGCTATGGTGCACATCAAGCAGAGTGGAACTGTTTTGCTATGGAAAAAGTCCTTGTGATGGTATTGGTGGCACAGTAAAGAGGCTAGTAGCAAGAGCAAGTTTGCAGGCAACTCTGAAACATTAAAAACTAAATGACGTAAGGAATCGATTTGAAAATCGAAAAAAAAAAAAAACAGGTTTGAAATTGTTTAATTTGACTACGATTACGGCAAATACTTTTGATTCTTTCGATTTTCAATTCCGATTTATTGCGCCATCGCTAGCTTTACTAAACCTATGATCTGTATTCTGTTGTCCTTTAATCCTGAGGTGCAGAGTGTTTTAAAATGGGTTAGTCACAATTATATAAATAATAGCGATTTGGTTTCTGCGTTAAATCGAAAGTAAATCGTGTTTATGTTGTTTGTTTATTTGTTTTCAACGGGGAGGAATTAAACAGCGTGATGAGAATGAATGAAATAAGAGACGAAACATAAAAATTGACCGTCGGGAAAATAGATCGGGAACGGGTGGGGGGTGGGGGGGCACCGTGACTTCCAGGTACAACAGATCTTATCCGAATGTAAACAAATGACGTCATTGTCATAACGCTCCGCATAGTGGGCATTGATTCTCTCTCTCTCTCTCCGCCACGTAACCCTCCATAAGAGATATGATCCACTGGGTGAATTGGCTGTTTATTCATGCATAGGTTTATATACTGAGTGACTGATTGACTGATAGTTGACTGAATAGTAGAATGGTTGACTGAATGGTTGACTGTTTAATCTACCCGCTTTCAATTTCTTTAAATTCATTTGCCAACCAACATACTCGTTTCTTATAAAAAATGTTTTTATTTGTACCACTCCATACAACTTCCATATTAAGCTGTAACAATACACTTGGTTCCATTCAGACCCAACGTTACCATTCCAAACACTGCTACTGGAATGTTTGACTTACTCCAACCAATGGACATGTTTACCCTAAGCTGTCAATAGACAATCCAAACTTTTTGAACTGCTAATAGTCAGCAATAGTATTATTATTACTAGCTGTACCCTGCAAAACCTTTCGGGCAGATCCGATTGTTTCATGATTGTATTTTAAACTGCAATTAAACAAATGACGTCATTATCATAAAGCTCCTTAAAGTGGGCAATTATTTCTCTCCCCTCCAACCCACCCCCCTCTCCAACCCATTAAAATATGATCCATTGGCTGTTTGTTTTCTCTTCCAATGAACATGTTTGCTATTCCCCCGAGTCTGATGAAACTATAGCTCGTGTGACATGGGACCAATAGACAAATGAAACTATAGCTCGTGTGACATGGGACCAATAGACAAATGAAACTATAGCTCATTATTGACATGGGACCAATAGACAAATGAAACTATAGCTCGTGTGACATGGGATTAATAGACAAATGAAACTATAGCTCTCGTGTGACATGGGACCAATAGACAAATGAGGAAACTATAGCTCGTGTGACATGGGACAATAGACAAATGAAACTATAGCTCGTGTGACATGGGACAATAGACAAATGAAACTATAGCTCGTGCGACATGGGACCAATAGACAAATGAAACTATAGCTCGTGTGACATGGGACAATAGACAAATGAAACTATAGCTCGTGTGACATGGGACCAATAGACAAATGAAACTATAGCTCGTGTGACATGGGACCAATAGACAAATGAAACAGTAGCGCATGTGACATAAAACAAAGGGCAGCAATATTTTATTTGAAAGGGGGGTGGGGGGTGCGAGACTAGAACTTGTTGTCGATCCACAGCCACATTACAGTCGGGCAGAGATTGCAGTACTTGTGACTCACCTGTCACTCAGGCGTCTTTCAACTGTCACCCGACTGTCACCCTGTTGTCACACAACTGTCACGTAACTGTCACATACCTGTCTTTAACTCTTCCTCCAACAACATGAACAGGGCCGTTTTAATAGACAGACCAAATCGATGGCCGCATTGGACCTCCTCCCCTCTCCAGTAGAATGTCACATCAAAAATTAAAAGCGTGTGCGCCAATCTCGAATACTAGCACGGATTCTTTCATTTGACAAGGTATAAATCAATGACATTGAAAGTAATATTACTTGCAGCATACTTAGTCAATTTGACAAGGTATAAATCAATGACATTGAAAGTAATATTACTTGCAGCATACTTAGTCAATTTGACAAGGTATAAATCAATGACATTGAAAGTAATATTACTTGCAGCATACTTTGTCAATTTTTAATGAACTTAGTTTGGAGACACACTTTTACCAGAACATTTTGAAGTTTTAATTTGGTCATGTCATAATTTACAATTCCCAGCTACGTTTTTGTATTGAAATCATGCACACAGAAACATTACTTCACGATGTTGGAACTGTGAAATGTGCAGTTCTAGATAAAGATGTTTGTAATTAATTTTTTTTTATAAACTGGGGAAAGGTTGAGACATTAAGTTTAGAGATTACATCATATATTGTACCATTATAAAGAAAGGACTCGTTATGCGGTAGTCTATCGATAATATCAATAGGTGACGGGGAAGGGGTGGTGTCGCAGTTCCGCAGTTCACTTACTCTAAGATAATGTCTTGAAAATATAGCAGAATGATCTCCCCTTGGCTACAAAGGCTTTAGTCAGCGCACTTCGCTGAAACCTCTAAGACTCTTGGAGCTGAGTTATCCTGCCATTGTTCACTGAACTCGGTCTTAGTTACCATTATCTATTAATGAGGTAAACAAACGTAAATAGATTCCTGGAAAAAACCCCCAGACAACCCCAATTATCGATTTAGATTTAAAAAAAAGGTTTTTTGCAAATACTAGCACAGAAAATGTATATTTACTTCTTTATACACCATTCTGATATACGACTCAAGGATCTTTCCACTGTAAGCTGAAACTATTTACTTTGTCTGGTGCCCAGTTTGAAATCCAGTTCCACGAGGCGTAACTTCTTTTTTGTTTGCTCATCCGTTGTTAGCAGTTCTATATCTATCTATCTATCTATCCATCTATCTACGTCTATCGTATGTATCTATCTATCTATCTATATCCTTCTATCTACGTCTATCTATCTATGTATCTATATCGCATCTCATCTGCATCTGCATCTATCTATCTATCTATATATGTATCTAAGTATCTATCGTATCGTACGTATCTATCTATCTATCTATGTATCTATGCGTATCTATCTATCCATGTATGTATCAATCCATTCTATCTATCTATCTATGTGTCTAGTACTGTGCACGATGCCGATGCTTGATAGCGATGTGTGTCTGTCTTGATGTGCGATAACGATACCTGTCTATCTTCTCTATCTATCTATCTATCTATCCCCTATCCTATCTGTCTGTCTGTCTGTCTGTCTGTCTGTCTATCTATCTATCTATCTATCAATCTGTCTATCTATCTATCTGTCTGCCTGTCTATCTATCTATCTATCTATCTATCTATCTATCTATCTATCTATCTATCTATCTATCTATCTATCTATCTATCTATCTATCTATCCATCCATCCATCCATCCATCCATCCATCCATCCATCCATCCATCCATCCATCCATCTATCTATCTATCTATCTATCTATCTATCTATCTATCTATCTATCTATCTATCTATCTATCTATCTATCTATCTATCTATCTATCTATCTATCTATCTATCTATCTATCTGTCTGTCTGTCTGTCTATCTGTCTATCTATCCATGGGTCTGTCTGGCCCTGTTCATCAGCTACAAAGAGGCCTCTGTCGGGATTTTTATTTTGCCAGCCCAAAGGGAGATAATCTGTCAAAGAGGAAACCAAATTTTGAAAGAATATTTGTGACCAACTATTAGCAAGTTGCATTTATAACAACATTTATAACATTATTTATAACAACATTTATAACAACATTTATAACAACATTTATAACAACATTTATAACAACATTTATAACGACATTTATATCAACATTTATAACAACATTTATAACAACATTTATAACGACATTTATAACAACATTTATAACAACATTTATAACGACATTTATAACAACGTTTTTTAATGTAGGGCTCCTTAAATTACCTTCGCCCGACCCTGTCAAATTTACCTTCACCTAGAGCCCCCCACACACATATGTACCTTGTCCTAAAACCCACATATGTACCTTGTCCTAAAACCCACATATGTACCTTGTCCTAAAACCCACATATGTACCATGTCCTAAAACCCACATATGTACCATGTCCTAAAACCCACATATGTATCTTGTCCTAAAACCCACATATGTACCTTGTCCTAAAACCCACATATGTACCTTGTCCTAAAACCCACATATGTACCATGTCCTAAAACCCACACATGTACCTTGTCATTAAACCCACATATGTACCATGTCCTAAAACCCACATATGTACCTTGTCCTAAAACCCACATATGTACCTTGTCCTAAAACCCACATATGTACCTTGTCCTAAAACCCACATATGTACCTTGTCCTAAAACCCACATATGTACCTTGTCCTAAAACCCACATATGTACCTTGTCCTAAAACCCACCAAAAAAGGTGCGAACAGCTCTTCTCTGTATACGATGTATTGATTCTAGTTCGATAGACTGAGGCATTAAATGATTGAACTACTGAATAAATCAATACTAATTACTGACAGATGAACAGTTTGATTTGCTGTCTGAATGATGGACAGAAAAACTTTAAAAAAAAAATGGACTGACACAATGAATGATTTGTTTACAGGTAGACAGCTTGATGGACCGACACAATGAATGATTTGTTTACAGGTAGACAGCTTGATGGACCGACACAATGAATGATTTGTTTACAGGTAGACAGCTTGATGGACTGACACAATGAATGATTTGTTTACAGGTAGACAGCTTGATGGACCGACACAATGAATGATTTGTTTACAGGTAGACAGCTTGATGGACCGACACAATGAATGATTTGTTTACAGGTAGATTAATTGATTGACCGCCTGACTTATATCCGCTACCTGTGTCTAAAGATAATAGTCACGTGACTAACACAGATCTCGATATAATTGTAGTTGTTTACCTCGTTTTCATATTATATTGTACATTGTTCAATAAAAGTACCACAATTTTCTTTACTAAAGTCAAATGATGTAGAGATTGTGATATAATTGTATTTTATTTTAAAAATATTAGTATTTGGCTATTATTGTTTCTGTTGTTGTAAAGACATATTTTTTACAACACCATTCAACAAGAGTATATCTATAAATACAATTCTTAAAATTGTGAACTAAACATGTCATTAGAACTTCTTACTATCACAACAGTTCGGTCTATCTATAAATAGAATTCTGAAAAGTGCAAAGTAAACGTGTCATTGCGTAAACTGTCGTACCATTGGTCAAATTCTTCATTTATATTTTGTCTCCACCTTCACCCAGCCCACTATATGTAATGTCCTTAAGTCAGAATGTTAGACAGACGATAGCCTTGGTGATTGAAACTTTGAATACCTGGCCATTCAGATTTTATGTTGAATCAAGTTTTGACAAAGTCAGACTTGCGGCAGATATTTCACAAGAATCCTAACTACGGGTAAACATTTTATTGTTCACCAACTCGATTCATTTCCCTTTTACTGAGAAATCAAGGGAATGCCTGCCTGTACACATTTTATTGTTCACCAACTCGATTCATTTCCCTTACACTGAGAAATCACGGGAATGTCTGTACACATTTTATTGTCACTGAGATATTTATCATTGTGCCAGGACCAGGTTGAGGCCCGGGGGGGGGGAGGCTTTAGTTCTTTTTTTTATAAATTATTGTTATAACTATAAATGAACTGATTGTTGCCAATGTTATCTGGCTGATGACCCAATGAATGCGTCCGTCCGAGAACCAGCCGAGGAAGTGTCACGACTCTATGAACAACAAAAGTTGTACATGTATATTGAGGTCATAGCAACTTGAAGAATGTTGTTTGTTGTTTGTTTACATAGTTTCAGTCGGAGGGAGGCGCACCATAATGATTCGACAACAGTTTGGACATGGCATTGAAATAAATTGGGGGGGTGGGAGGGGCTCACTAACAGAAACAATGTCATGCTCCCCACTTATCACCTCTTCCCCAATCCCCACTTATCACCTCTTCCCCAATCCCCACTTATCACCTCTTCCCCAATCCCCACTTATCACCTCTTCCCCAACCCCCACTTATCACCTCTTCCCCAATCCCCACTTATCACCTCTTCCCCAATCCCCACTTATCACCTCTTCCCCAATCCCCACTTATCACCTCTTCCCCAATCCCCACTTATCACCTCTTCCCCAATCCCCACTTATCACCTCTTCCCCAATCCCCACTTACTACAATTCAGTCTTTTGGGGAGGGTGAGGGGAGGGGCTACTATGCTTTCATGTTCCAAATCAGAGGCGGGTACAACATGGGGCACATCTGACGTAGGTAAAGGGCCATTGAAACAACTGAATCCGTGATTGTTATTTTCTATTTCAGGGGCCCAAAATATTTTTCTGCGCCCATGGCTTCAAAACCATTTTTCGATTCTGAGAGAGAGAGAGAGAGAGAGAGAGAGAGAGAGAGAGAGAGAGAGAGAGAGAGAGAGAGAGAGAGAGAGAGAGAGAGAGAGAGAATCAAAGGGAGTCTATCGAATATAAAATACATGTACTCTGTACCATTGGTTCATTAGCTATAGTTTTTCTCCCCTTCTAATTACTTTTTCACACAGTTAATTATCATCCCATTTCGCTCTGTAGTCACTTGACTACTTGACCTATTTAAAAATAACAGTTTTCGTTCTTGAGACCATCGGAGCAGATGAAGCAAAGCATTCACATTATAGTGTAGCCACTGCATAAAGCGCATGTAGCCACTGCATCGAGCAAATGTAGCCACTGCATAGAGCAAATGTAGCCACTGCATAGAGCATATGTAGCCACTGCATAGAGCAAACATAGCCACTGCATAGAACAAATGTTGCCAATGCATAGAAAAAATGCTGGTCAGCAGAATGCCTTGCAACTTACTTCCCTAAATAATTACAGGCTGTTATTTACAAGTGCACCAACCCACGATTAGATGCAGGCTCTTATTTACAAGTGCACCAACCCACGATTAGATACAGGCTGTTATTTACAAGTGCACCAACCCACGATTAGGTACAGGCTGATATTTACAAGTGCACCAACCCACGATTAGGTACAGGCTGTTATTTACAAGTGCACCAACCCACGATTAGATACAGGCTGTTATTTACAAGTGCACCAACCCACGATTAGATACAGGCTGTTATTTACAAGTGCACCAACCCACGATTAGATACAGGCTGTTATTTACAAGTGCACCAACCCACGATTAGGTACAGGCTGTTATTTACAAGTGCACCAACCCACGATTAGGTACAGGCTGATATTTACAAGTGCACCAACCCGCGATTAGGTACAGGCTGATATTTACAAGTGCATCAACCCACGATTAGATACAGGCTGTTATTTACAAGCGCACCAACCCACGATTAGAGACACATTAATGGGCTATAAATAGCCTAATGTCATTTCTTTCAGAGGGAAATATAAGTGTGTGGGGGGGGGGGGGGGGCACATGTAAACAAAACAACAAAAGCCAGCAATAGTTCGATGAATCAAATCGCTTATCTTTCAAATCATTCCAGTAACCATGACAACCGTACGTTCACAACATTAAATTTCAAGACAATAAATAACAAAAATGAAAACATGTTGCATGGTGAAGATGTCAATTTATTAAATTATAAACTGTCATACAGGCGTAACATTGAACAACGACACATCTAGGACACAACCTGCATATTGACACATCTAGGACACAACCTGCAGGTGAAAAACAAGAAAAAAAAAACCAATGTAACCGTACATAAATAAATATGGTGTGTGTCTGTCTGTGTGTACATGTATTTGTGTGTGTCTGTGTGTATGTATGTATCTGTGTGTGTCTGTGTGTGTCTGTCTGTGTGTGTCTCTGTGTGTGTCTATCTGTGTGTACATGTATTTGTGTGTGTCTGTGTGTATGTATGAATCTGTGTGTGTCTGTGTGTGTCTGTCTGTGTGTGTCTCTGTGTGTGTCTGTCTGTGTGTCTGTGTGTGTGTCTCTGTGTGTGTCTCTGTGTGTGTCTCTGTGTGTGTGTCTTTTTGTGTCTCTGTGTCTGTCTCTGTGTGTGTCTGTGTGTGTCTCTGTGTGTGTGTCTGTCTGTGTGTGTGTGTCTGTGTGTGAGTGTGTCGGTACTTGAGTGTGTCTGTGTGAATATATGTGTGTATGTCTGTGTGTGTGTGTGCCTGTATGCGTGTCTCTGTGTGTGTCTGTCTGTGTGTGTGTCTGTGTGATCTCGGTATTGGTCAATGCATTAAACAATAGCTTACATCAAATGTAATGTGATTCATTCAACAATATCTTACATCAAATGTAATGTGATTCATTAAACAAGGTCGTTAGGTGAAGTGGAACTGGATACGCCGGGCTGGTCATATACAGCAGCAAACATGTTATTATGCAAAGACCTAAAGATCAAACCGACCAGTGTTAAAATGACCCTACTGACCTTTCCGTTACGCCTGGACACTACTCCTGGTCCGAAATCACCAGGCTGAAAAAAAGTGCACAGGTTATACATACATATGACTTAAATAGTGTGGGATCGCAAATTCTTAATACAAAAAAGCAAACATCTTCAGGCTAAGCATACAATCTTCAGGCTAAGCATACACTCTTCAGGCTAAGCATACAATCTTCAGGCTAAGCATACAATCTTCAGGCTAAGCATACACTCTTCAGGCTAAGCATACAATCTTCAGACTAAGCATACACTCTTCAGGCTAAGCATACACTCTTCAGGCTAAGCATATAATCTTCAGGCTAAGCATACACTCTTCTAAGTACATTTCTCCAAAGTGAGAGTTTAAGTTTTGAACGAAATAAAAGTTACGCAATTTCTAAGATATAAACATTTGAATCTTAGAGTTATCCCCCCTTCCCTGGAATTTTACTTGTAAACAGTTTATCTCCACATAACCCACTTCTCATCTGATTACTACCTACTGATCTGCTGATTACTGCCTATTGATCTGCTGATCACTACCTATTGATCTGCTGATCACTACCTAGTGATCTGCTGATTACGTGATGTAACAACAGCTGATCACTACCTATTGATCTGCTGATCACTACCTATTGATCTGCTGATTACGTGATGTAACAACAGCTTCCAAATGAACAGTTCACTTGACCTCATTACTTCCTTACATACAACAGCTCGCAGCTTATATCATTGGGAAACAAACAGCTGTTGAATCATTTCATCCCTTCCCATAACGCCGATTGCCGGAATTTACAAGTCTTAAAATTCAGAAGGTAACATTTTCGGCATGAATTGAAAACAACCTGTGAATCTGGCAGTAAAAAGATTCATTATTCTAATTCAATTATTGCCAAACTTTTTTTAATAGTCCATTGGCCAATTATTTTCAGTTTTATTTGTGAGATGCGCCGTTAAACTTCATGTATCCAATGAGCGCTTCTTATATTTTATAACAATCTGAGTGAAGCCCGTGAGGTGCAGTGGATATGGAGGCGCTATTGGGTCCACATAGATGATCTCACTAATGGAGGGATATTACTTGCACCATAATGCTGTCTTACAGGTATAATATCTTTAGTTGGGGGAGTTATGGCCCATTCTTTATACACATTACCTGTCTGTGAGTCACGTTAGGATACGACCCCAGGTCCTAAGTCACCAAGCTGAAACATAAAGTCAGTGTTGTTGAGAAATAAATTACACAAAAGGTCAAAGTTCAATGGCATGAATCTTCAGACAATAATAGTTGCCTTACCAATTTGAAACTCAGAAAATGTTTTTAAAACTAACCGTTTTCTAAAATCTATATATTTTTTTTAGATTTTCCAAATAACGCGTATGTACCGCTGAACTTTGACCTACCTGCACGCGGTGGTCACGTGCTAGTATTTAACTCGATCTGAAACATGTTGTATTATTGACGCAAGGGAAGTAACCCATTTATTAGTGCCATTCGTTATTGTTAAACACGATTGTATCCCTTAACTAGTTATGAGATTTTTTTTTTTACTTCTATTTGTTAAAAATAAAAATTAATCAATTGCAGAATTAATGATCGAATCCTGCACTGTCATGGACAAAGAACATGCTTGCGAAATTTCAAAAAAATCTATTACTAAAAAAATGTCTTTCCGACAACAAATAGGCTACACGTATAAGTAAACTAATTAATAAACAGAAGTTTTAAGAAAACGAAATAATGAAAATGAAACAAAAAAGATGGTATAGTTTGTTGTTTTTATGGTTCGTTGTTGTTATGGTTTGTTGTTGTTATGGTTTGTTGTTGTTATGGTTTGTTGTTGTTATGGTTTGTTGTTGTTGTTATGGTTTGTTGTTGTTATGGTTTGTTGTTGTTATGGTTTGTTGTTGTTATGGTTTGTTGTTGCTATGGTTTGTTGTTGTTATGGTTTGTTGTTGTTATGGTTTGTTCATGTTATGGTTTGTTGTTGTTATGGTTTGTTGTTGTTATGGTTTGTTGTTGTTATGGTTTGTTGTTGTTATGGTTTGTTGTTGCTATGGTTTGTTCATGTTATGGTTTGTTGTTGCTATGGTTTGTTGTTGTTATGGTTTGTTGTTGTTATGGTTTGTTCATGTTATGGTTTGTTGTTGTTATGGTTTGTTGTTGTTATGGTTTGTTGTTGTTTACTTTGCAATTAATATTCAATAATAAACAGCAAAAATCTTGATAAAATAAATGACGTATCAGGGGAGGTAACCACTTCACAACGTGGCTCACAATAAAGGCTCACAATAAAGGCTCACGATAAAGGCTCACAATAAAGGCTCAGTGTTTATAGACCATGAAGAATGAGCGATGAACTGTGTAATGAAGTACTCACCACGACCCTCCTCAATTCACCCTCATTGACCTGCAGACGAGAAGACATTTCCAATTTTTATGACATTTTATAATAATATGAACATCATGGGGGTTAGGTGAATTAATAGAACTGGGGCCCCGGGCGAAGAAGAAACTAATAGCCCCTATAAATAGACTACGTGACCAAAATAAAACTGTTAGTGAAAGACTCAAGTTTAGAGGGGGGGGGTCCTTTAGAATTCGGGGACCAGAGCGCGAATCCAGTGCCCCCGCCGTTAAAGGCGTTTCTTCAGTTAGGGCCATTTCCCTATTAAATCCGATGCTGTCAGAGCATATACGTTGAAGTATGTCCCCCCCCCACCAATAAAGTCTCTGGCTAGGGCAACCAGTGGCGCCGAGAGCCAACACAGGCCCCAGGGCAGGACATCATTGCGGGCCCCTTAATAAACAAAAAGTCGTGAAAAAATTGACATGGTCGGGCGGCCGGGCCCCATTATAGATGCGGGCCCCCCTGGCAATGTCTCCCCCCTGCCCCCTCTAGGCGTGCCTGAGGGCAATTAAAGACCTAAGAACAATCCTGGCCAGCGATGATTGACCCAACAGATTGTTTCAATTTATTGACCTACTGACCTGTGAATCACGTCTGGAAACTACGCCAGGTCTGTAATTACCAGGCTGAAAAATAAAATAAACAGAAGATCTGACCAATCAGATGACACAATAACATTTTTAAAAAGTTAAATATTGTGAAACTAAGTTTTAAGTTTTGACTTTTGAATTTCAACGAAAACTTTATTACAATGTTAACTTTATTACGATGTTAACTTTATTACGATGTTAACTTTATTACAATGTTAACTTTATTACAATGTTCACTTTATTACGGTGTTAACTTAATTACAATGTTAACTTTATTACAATGTTAACTTTATTACAATGTTAACTTTATTACAATGTTAGTTTATGATAGTAAATCAGATTGAATGTGAAATGTTTTATAATAAAACTATTGGCTAATATCTATACAGGTATCGTATGGTGTTAGTAGGCCATGAATAGAAACATGTATTAATTCTAAGGCTGGCTAAGTGGCCGACTCGTGTAATGGTACTGCAGTACTGTAGCAGTCTCTATGTCCACTTGACTTTATTGATAACATTCACCATCATCAGTCAGTCTGTCTTTAATTATTTACTTAAAACTGCGCGATACATCATTCTTAAATGTCAGTAGCTCTCTTCCTGTTTATAAAAATGTTACAAAACAATCTTTGAGTGGAACTGTGCGTTTGACAGTTCCAGCGGCTTGACGTTCTGTCACCATCGATTCATTATTGTGAAGTTTACAGACAGTGAACAGACAGGTTGTGAAGTTTACAGACAGTGAGCAGACAGGTTTGTGAAGTTTACAGACAGTGAGCAGACAGGTTTGTGAAGTTTACAGACAGTGAGCAGACAGGTTGTGAAGTTTACAGACAGTGAACAGACAGGTTGTGAAGTTTGCAGACAGTGAGCAGACAGGTTTGTGAAGTACGCAGACAGTGAGCAGACAGGTTTGTGAAGTTTACAGACAGTGAACAGACAGGTTTTGAAGTTTACAGACAGTGAACAGACAGGTTTTGAAGTTTGCAGACAGTGAACAGACAGGTTTTGAAGTTTACAGTGAACAGACAGGTTGTAAAGTTTGTAGACCTTGAACAGACAGGTTGTGAAGTTTGCAGACAGTGAACAGACAGGTTGTGAAGTTTACAGACAGTGAACAGACTGGTTGTGAAGTTTACAGACAGTGAACAGACAGGTTGTGAAGTTTACAGACAGTGAACAGACAGGTTGTGAAGTTTACAGACAGTGAACAGACAGGTTGTGAAGTTTACAGACAGTGAGCAGACAGGTTGTGAAGTTTACAGACAGTGAACAGACAGGTTGTGAAGT
>JAGDYQ010000051.1:4616086-4646265 GCA_021962125.1 Bulinus truncatus
TTCTGTTTATTAATTAGTTTACTTATACGTGTAGCCTATTTGTTGTCGGAAAGACATTTTTTAGTAATAGATTTTTTTGAAATTTCGCAAGCATGTTCTTTGTCCATGACAGTGCAGGATTCGATCATTAATTCTGCAATTGATTAATTTTTATTTTTAACAAATAGAAGTAAAAAAAAATCTCATAACTAGTTATGGGATACAATCGTGTTTAACAATAACGAATGGCACTAATAAATGGGTTACTTTTAGGGCGTCAATAATACAACATGTTTCAGATCGAGTTAAATACTAGCACGTGACCACCGCGTGCAGGTAGGTCAAAGTTCAGCGGTACATACGCGTTATTTGGAAAATCTAAAAAAATATATAGATTTTAGAAAACGGTTAGTTTTAAAAACATTTTCTGAGTTTCAAATTGGTAAGGCAACTATTTTGTCTGAAGATTCATGCCATTGAACTTTGACCTTTTGTGTAATTTATTTCTCAACAACACTGACTTTATGTTTCAGCTTGGTGACTTAGGACCTGGGTCGTATCCTAACGACTCACAGACAGGTAATGTGTATAAAGAATGGGCCATAACTCCCCCAACTAAAGATATTATACCTGTAAGACAGCATTATGGTGCAAGTAATATCCATCCATTAGTGAGATCATCTATGTGGACTCAATAGCGCCTCCATATCCACTGCACCTCACGGGCTTCACTCAGATTGTTATAAAATATAAGAAGCGCTCATTGGATACATGAAGTTTAACGGCGCATCTCACAAATAAAACTGAAAATAATTGGCCAATGGACTATTAAAAAAAGTTTGGCAATAATTGAATTAGAATAATGAATCTTTTTACTGCCAGATTCACAGGTTGTTTTTCAATTCATGCCGAAAATGTTACCTTCTGAATCTTTAAGACTTGTAAATTCCGGCAATCGGGGTTATGGGAAGGATGAAACGATTCAACAGCTGTTTGTTTCCTAATGATATAAGCTGCGAGCTGTTGTATGTAAGGAAGTAATGAGGTCATGAACTGTTCATTTGGAAGCTGTTGTTACATCACGTAATCAGCAGATCAATGAGGTAGTGATCAGCAGACTCAATAGGTAGTGATCAGCTGTTGTTACATCACGATGTAATCAGCAGATCATCAGGTAGTGATCAGCAGATCAATAGGTAGTGATCAGCAGATCAATAGGCAGTAATCAGCAGATCAGTAGGTAGTAATCAGATGAGAAGTGGGTTATGTGGAGATAAACTGTTTACAAGTAAAATTCCAGGGAAGGGGGGATAACTCTAAGATTCAAATGTTTATATCTTAGAAATTGCGTAACTTTTATTTCGTTCAAAACTTAAACTCTCACTTTGAGAAATGTAAATCGAAGAGTGTATGTTTAGCTTTAAGATTATATGCTTAGCCTGAAGAGTGTATGCAAGTGTTTAGCCTGAAGAGGGTATGCTTAGTCTGAAGATTGTATGCTTAGCCTGAAGAGTGTATGCGTTTAGCCTTATGATTGTATGCTTAGCCTGAAGATTGTGGTGCGTTAGCCGGAAGAGTGTATGCTTAGCCTGAAGATTTGTATGCTTAGCCTGAAGATGTTGGTTTTAGGATTAAGAATTTGCGATCCCACACTATTTAAGTCATATGTATGTATAACCTCAGCATTTTTTTTCAGCCGGCAGGGATTTGGACCAGGAGTAGTGTCCAGGCGTAACGGAAAGGTCAGTAGGGTCATTTTAATGACTGGTCGGTTTGATCTTTAGGTCTTTACACAATTTCATGCTTGCTGCTGTATATGACCAGCCCGGCGTATCCAGTTCCACTTCACCTACCGACTCTGGAGCGAATGAACAATCATATTACTTTTGATGTTTGATGTTATGGAATGAATCATTTTACATTTGATGTAAGCTATTGTTTAATGCATTGACCAATACCGAGATCACACAGACACACACACACAGAGTTAGACACACAAAGAGATACGTATACAGGCACACACACACAGACAGACATAAGGCACACATATCTCCACAGTTGTTGCAGATACACTACTAAAGGCACTGACACACACACTCACACACAGACACACACACACAGACAGACACACACACACAGAGACACACACACAGACACACACAGAGACAGACACAGAGACACAAAAAGACACACACACAGAGACACACACAGAGACACACACAGAGACACACACACAGACACACAGACAGACACACACAGAGACACACACAGACAGACACACACAGACACACACAGATTCATACATACACACAGACACACACAAAAATACATGTACACACAGATAGACACACACAGAGACACACACAGACAGACACACACAGACACACAACAGATACATGTACATATGGCACAGACACACACAAATACATGTACACACAGACAGACACACACACCATATTTATTTATGTACGGTATACATTGGTTTTTTTTTTCTTGTTTTTCACCTGCAGGTTGTGTCCTAGATGTGTCAATATGCAGGTTAGTCCTAGATGTGTCGTTGTTCAATGTTTTGCCTGTATGATGACAGTTTATAATTTAATAAGAATTGACATCTTCACCATGCAACATGTTTTCATTTTTGTTATTTATTGTCTTGAAATTTAATGTTGTGAACGTACGGTTGTCATGGTTACTTGAATGATTTGAAAGATAAGCGATTTGATTCATCGAACTATTGCTGGCTTTATTGTTTTGTTTACATGTGCCCCCCCCCTTCACACACACTTATGTATTCCCTCTGAAAGAAAATGACATTGAAATATTTATGAAAGCGCATTAATGTGTCTCTAATCATGGGTTGGTGCGCTTGTAAAATAACAGCCTGTATCTAATCGTGGGTTGATGTACCACCTGTAAAGAATACTCACTACAAATTAAACTTTACCTAATCGCGCAAGGCTATGGTGCACCCCTGTAAATATTTATCAGCCTGTACCTGATCGTAAGGGTTAGGTGCACTTTTAAATAACAGGCTGTACCTCAATCGTAAGTTGGTGCACTTGTAAATAACAGCCTGTATCTAATCGTGGGTTGGTGCACTTGTAAATAACAGCCTGTATCTAATCGTGGGTTGGTGCACTTGTAAATAACAGCCTGTATCTAATCGTGGGTTAGTGCACTTGTAAATAACAGCCTCTACCTAATCAATAGGTTGGTGCACTGTTGTAAATATCAGCCTGTACCTAATCGTGGGTTGGTGCACTTGTAAATAACAGCCTGTATCTAATCGTGCGTTGGTACACTTGTAAATAAGAGAGCCAGCATCTGATCAATTGGGTTGGTGCACTTGTAAATAACAGCCTGTAATTATTTAGGGTAAGTTGCATGGCATTCTGCTGACCAGCATTTTTTCTAGTGCATTAAGAAATATTTACAGTTCTATGCAGTAGCTATGTTTGCTCCTATGCAGTGGCTACATATGCTCTATGCAGTGGCTACATTTGCTCTATGCAGTGGCTACATTTGCTCGATGCAGTGGCTACATGCGCTTTATGCAGGTGGCTACACTATAATGTGAATGCTTTGCTTCATCTGCTCCGATGGTCTGGGAGCAAGAACGAAAACTATTTTTAAATAGGTCAAGTAGTCGGGTGACTACAGAGCGAAATGGGATGATAATTAACTGTGTGAAAAAGTAATTAGAAGGGGAGAAAAACTATAGCTAATGAACCAATGGTACAGAGTACATGTATTTTATATTCGATAGACTCCCTTTGATTCTCTCTCTCTCTCTCTCTCTCTCTCTCTCTCTCTCTCTCTCTCTCTCTCTCTCTCTCTCTCTCTCTCTCTCTCTCTCTCTCTCTCTCTCCAGAATCGAAAATGGTTTTGAAGCCATGGGCGCAGAAAAATATTTTGGGCCCCTAAAATAGAAAATAACAATCTCGGATTCAGTTGTTTGAATGGACTCTTTACCTACGTCAGATGTGCCCCATGTTGTACCCGCCTCTGATTTGGAACATGAAAGCATAGTAGCCCCTCCCCTCACCCCTCCCCAAAAGACTGAATTGTAGTGAGTGGGGATTGGGGAAGAGGTGATAAGTGGGGATTGGGGAAGAGGTGATAAGTGGGGATTGGGGAAGAGGTGATAAGTGGGGATTGGGGAAGAGGTGGATAAGTGAGGGATTGGGGAAGAGGTGATAAGTGGGGATTGGGGAAGAGGTGATAAGTGGGGGTTGGGGAAGAGGTGATAAGTGGGGATTGGGGAAGAGGTGATAAGTGGGGATTGGGGAAGAGGTGATAAGTGGGGATTGGGGAAGAGGTGATAAGTGGGGAGCATGACATTGTTTCTGTTAGTGAGCCCCTCCCGCACCCCCCAATTTATTTCAATGCCATGTCCAAATGACTTGTCGAATCATTATGGTGCGCCTCCACTCCGACTGAAACTATGTAAACAAACAACAAACAACATTCTTCAAGTTGCTATGACCTCAATATACATGTACAACTTTTGTTGTTCAGAGGTCGTGCACACTTCCTCGGCTGGTTCTCGGACGGACGCATTCATTGGGTCATCAGTTAGATAACATTGGCAACAATCAGTTCATTTATAGTTATAACAATAATTTATAAAAAAAAGAACTAAAGCCTCCCCCCCCCCGGGCCTCAACCTGGTCCTGGCACAATGATAAATATCTCAGTGACAATAAAATGTGTACAGACATTCCCGTGATTTCTCAGTGTAAAGGGAAATGAATCGAGTTGGTGAAATAATATTAAATGTGTAGCAGGCAGGCATTCCCTTGATTTCTCCAGTAAAAGGGAAATGAATCGAGTTGGTGAACAATAAAATGTTTACCCGTAGTTAGGATTCTTGGTGAAATATCTGCCGCAAAGTCTGACTTTGTCAAAACTTGATTCAACATAAAATCTGAATGGCCAGGTATTCCAAAGTTTCAATCACCAAGGCTATCGTCTGTCTAACATTCTGACTTAAGGACATTACATATAGTGGGCTGGGTGAAGGTGGAGACAAAATATAAATAGAAGAATTTGACCAATGGTACGACAGTTTAGCACAATGACACAAGTTTACTTTGCACTTTTCAGAATTCTATTTATAGATAGACCGAACTGTTGTGATAGTAAGAAGTTCTAATGACATGTTTAGTTCACAATTTTGGAAAGAATTGTACTTATAGATATACTCTTGTGTTGAATGGTGTTGTAAAAAATATGTCTTTACAACAACAGAAACAATAATAGCCAAATACTAATATTTTTAAAATAAAATACAATTATATCACAATCTCTACATCATTTGACTTTAGTAAAGAAAATTGTGGTACTTTTATTGAACAATGTACAATATAATATGAAAACGAGGTAAACAACTACAATTATATCGAGATCTGTGTTAGTCACGTGACTATTATCTTTAGACACAGGTAGCGGATATAAGTCAGGCGGTCAATCAATTTAATTTACCTAGAAACAAATCATTCATTGTGTCGGTCCATCAAGCTGTCTACCTGTAAACAAATCATTCATTGTGTCGGTCCATCAAGCTGTCTACCTGTAAACAAATCATTCATTGTGTCAGTCCATCAAGCTGTCTACCTGTAAACAAATCATTCATTGTGTCGGTCCATCAAGCTGTCTACCTGTAAACAAATCATTCATTGTGTCGGTCCATCAAGCTGTCTACCTGTAAACAAATCATTCATTGTGTCAGTCCATTTTTTTTTTTAAAGTTTTTCTGTCCATCATTCAGACAGCAAATCAAACTGTTCATCTGTCAGTAATTAGTATTGATTTATTCAGTAGTTCAATCATTTAATGCCTCAGTCTATCGAACTAGAATCAATACATCGTATACAGAGAAGAGCTGTTCGCACCTTTTTTGGTGGGTTTTAGGACAAGGTACATATGTGGGTTTTAGGACAAGGTACATATGTGGGTTTTAGGACAAGGTACATATGTGGGTTTTAGGACAAGGTACATATGTGGGTTTTAGGACAAGGTACATATGTGGGTTTTAGGACAAGGTACATATGTGGGTTTTAGGACATGGTACATATGTGGGTTTAATGACAAGGTACATGTGTGGGTTTTAGGACATGGTACATATGTGGGTTTTAGGACAAGGTACATATGTGGGTTTTAGGACAAGGTACATATGTGGGTTTTAGGACAAGATACATATGTGGGTTTTAGGACATGGTACATATGTGGGTTTTTAGGACATGGTACATATGTGGGTTTTAGGACAAGGTACATATGTGGGTTTTAGGACAAGGTACATATGTGGGTTTTTAGGACAAGGTACATATATGTGTGTGGGGGGCTCTAGGTGAAGGTAAATTTGACAGGGTCGGGCGAAGGTAATTTAAGGAGCCCTACATTAAAAAACGTTGTTATAAATGTCGTTATAAATGTTGTTATAAATGTTGTTATAAATGTCGTTATAAATGTTGTTATAAATGTTGTTATAAATGTTGATATAAATGTCGTTATAAATGTTGTTATAAATGTTGTTATAAATGTTGTTATAAATGTTGTTATAAATGTTGTTATAAATAATGTTATAAATGTTGTTATAAATGCAACTTGCTAATAGTTGGTCACAAATATTCTTTCAAAATTTGGTTTCCTCTTTGACAGATTATCTCCCTTTGGGCTGGCAAAATAAAAATCCCGACAGAGGCCTCTTTGTAGCTGATGAACAGGGCCAGACAGACCCATGGATAGATAGACAGATAGACAGACAGACAGACAGATAGATAGATAGATAGATAGATAGATAGATAGATAGATAGATAGATAGATAGATAGATAGATAGATAGATAGATAGATAGATAGATAGATAGATAGATAGATAGATAGATAGATGGATGGATGGATGGATGGATGGATGGATGGATGGATGGATGGATGGATGGATGGATAGATAGATAGATAGATAGATAGATAGATAGATAGATAGATAGATAGATAGATAGATAGATAGATAGATAGATAGATAGATAGACAGGCAGACAGATAGATAGATAGACAGATTGATAGATAGATAGATAGATAGACAGACAGACAGACAGACAGACAGACAGATAGATAGATAGATAGATAGATAGATAGATAGATAGACAGACAGACAGACAGACAGACAGACAGACAGACAGACAGACAGACAGATAGATAGATAGATAGATAGATTGATAGATAGATAGATAGATAGATAGATAGATAGATAGATAGATAGATAGATAGATAGATAGATAGATAGATAGATAGATAGATAGATAGATAGATAGATAGATAGATAGATAGATAGATAGATAGATAGATAGATAGATAGATAGATAGATAGATAGATAGATAGATAGATAGATAGATAGATAGATAGATAGATAGATAGATAGATATAGTACTACTAACAACGGATGAAACAAAAAATAGTTACGCCTCGTGGAACGCATTTCAAACTAAGCACCAGACGAAGTAAATAGTTTGAACTTACAGTGAGTCCTTGAGTCGTATATCAGACTGGTGTATAAAGGAAATTTACATTTTCTTTGCAGAATTTGCAAAAACCTTTTTTTTTAAATCTAAATCGATAATTGGGGTTGTCTTGTAGTTTTTTCCAAGGAATCTATTTACGTTTGTTTACTCATTAATATTAATGGTAACTAAGACCGAGGTCGGTGAACAATGGCAGGATAATCAGCTCCGCGGAGTCTTAGAGGTTTCAGCGAAGTGCGCTGACTAAAGCCTTTGTAGCCAAGGGGAGATCATTCTGCTATATTTTCAAGACATTATCTTAGAGTAAGTGAACTGCGGAACTGCGACACCACCCCTTCCCCGTCACCTATTGATATTATCGATAGACTACCGCATAACGAGTCCTTTCTTTATAATGGTACAATATATGATGTAATCTCTAAACTTAATGTCTCAACCTTTCCCCAGTTTATAAAAAAAAATTAATTACAAACATCTTTATCTAGAACTGCACATTTCACAGTTCCAACATCGTGAAGTAATGTTTCTGTGTGCATGATTTCAATACAAAAACGTAGCTGGGAATTGTAAATTATGACATGACCAAATTAAAACTTCAAAATGTTCTGGTAAAAGTGTGTCTCCAAACTAAGTTCATTAAAAATTGACAAAGTATGCTGCAAGTAATATTACTTTCAATGTCATTGATTTATACCTTGTCAAATTGACTAAGTATGCTGCAAGTAATATTACTTTCAATGTCATTGATTTATACCTTGTCAAATTGACTAAGTATGCTGCAAGTAATATTACTTTCAATGTCATTGATTTATACCTTGTCAAATGAAAGAATCCGTGCTAGTATTCGAGATTGGCGCACACGCTTTTAATTTTTTGATGTGACATTCTACTGGAGAGGGAGGAGGTCCAATGCGGCCATCGATTTGGTCTGTCTATTAAAACGGCCCTGTTCATGTTGTTGGAGGAAGAGTTAAAGACAGGTATGTGACAGTTACGTGACAGTTGTGTGACAACAGGGTGACAGTCGGGTGACAGTTGAAAGACGCCTGAGTGACAGGTGAGTCACAAGTACTGCAATCTCTGCCCGACTGTAATGTGGCTGTGGATCGACAACAAGTTCTAGTCTCGCACCCCCACCCCCCTTTCAAATAAAATATTGCTGCCCTTTGTTTTATGTCACATGCGCCACTGTTTCATTTGTCTATTGGTCCCATGTCACACGAGCTATAGTTTCATTTGTCTATTGGTCCCATGTCACACGAGCTATAGTTTCATTTGTCTATTGTCCCATGTCACACGAGCTATAGTTTCATTTGTCTATTGGTCCCATGTCGCACGAGCTATAGTTTCATTTGTCTATTGTCCCATGTCACACGAGCTATAGTTTCATTTGTCTATTGTCCCATGTCACACGAGCTATAGTTTCATTTGTCTATTGGTCCCATGTCACACGAGCTATAGTTTCATTTGTCTATTGGTCCCATGTCACACGAGCTATAGTTTCATTTGTCTATTGGTCCCATGTCACACGAGCTATAGTTTCATTTGTCTATTGGTCCCATGTCACACGAGCTATAGTTTCATTTGTCTATTGGTCCCATGTCACACGAGCTATAGTTTCATCAGACTCGGGGGAATAGCAAACATGTTCATTGGAAGAGAAAACAAACAGCCAATGGATCATATTTTAATGGGTTGGAGAGGGGTGGGTTGGAGGGGAGAGAAATAATTGCCCACTTTAAGGAGCTTTATGATAATGACGTCATTTGTTTAATTGCAGTTTAAAATACAATCATGAAACAATCGGATCTGCCCGAAAGGTTTTGCAGGGTACAGCTAGTAATAATAATACTATTGCTGACTATTAGCAGTTCAAAAAGTTTGGATTGTCTATTGACAGCTTAGGGTAAACATGTCCATTGGTTGGAGTAAGTCAAACATTCCAGTAGCAGTGTTTCGAATGGTAACGTTGGGTCTGAATGGAACCGTGTTATTGTTACAGCTGACTATAGTTGTATGGAGTGGTACAAATAAAAACATTTTTTATAAGAAACGAGTATGTTGGTTGGCAAATGAATTTAAAGAAATTGAAAGCGGGTAGATTAAACAGTCAACCATTCAGTCAACCATTCTACTATTCAGTCAACTATCAGTCAATCAGTCACTCAGTATATAAACCTATGCATGAATAAACAGCCAATTCACCCAGTGGATCATATCTCTATGGAGGGCGTGGCGGAGAGAGAGAGAGAGAATCAATGCCCACTATGCGGAGCGTTATGACAATGACGTCATTTGTTTACATTCGATAAGATCTGCTGTACCTGGAAGTCACGGTGCCCCCCCACCCCCCACCCGTTCCCGATCTATTTTCCCGACGGTCAATTTTATGTTTCGTCTCTTATTTCATTCATTCTCATCACGTTGTTTAATTCTCCCCGTTGAAACAAATAAACAAACAACATAAACACGATTTACTTTCGATTTAACGCAGAAACCAAATCGCTATTATTTATATAATTGTGACTAACCCATTTTAAAACACTCTGCACCTCAGGATTAAAGGACAACAGAATACAGATCATAGGTTTAGTAAAGCTAGCGATGGCGCAATAAATCGGAATTGAAAATCGAAAGAATCGGTGCTATTTGCTGTAATCGTAGTCAAATTAAACAATTTCAAACCTGTTTTTTTTTTTCGATTTTCAAATCGATTCCTTACGTCATTTAGTTTTTAATGTTTCAGAGTTGCCTGCAAACTTGCTCTTGCTACTAGCCTCTTTACTGTGCCACCAATACCATCACAAGGACTTTTTCCATAGCAAAACAGTTCCACTCTGCTTGATGTGCACCATAGCCAGTACTTACCAAGGTTAACAAGTGTGCAAAATATGAAAAGTGTGAATTACTGTCCGCATGGTCATCTGGGGGTCGCAATAAGTGCAAAAATGGACGACCATGATACTTAAAGGGGCCCACCATGAGTACACTATTATTGATTAACAGGGATTCTCTATCAAAATAATAAACACATATATGGTACTTACTAATTGTATAACAAACATTATTTCATGTCTTATAGGTTCTTGGCTATACCGAGTCAAATAATGATAAAAACTGTCTGAAGTGCAAAGTTTGGAAATTTTTAGGCAATTTTGTGTGCAGGCTACACTTAATATAAATACATAATTCAACTTAGGACAAAACAATGAGTAAATACTAAAATTTTACAGCCTGATACCTCTTTTAGTTTTTGAAATATTCACGTTCAAATATCGCGAAAATGTAAAATGTCACACGCACTCGCGACTACCCTTAAAAATTAAAAAAATCATATCTCAGAAAGTTTTTGACCAAATGGCCTGAAATTTTTCAGGAATCACTCAACTTTGAATGTACCACAAGCCCTGAAAATTTCAGGAAGATCTGAGGGGGTCGGGTGAACAATTGTCAAAAAACTGGTTGAGTTGACATGGAATGACCCTTCAGTAATTCAATACAGAAAGTGGATAGTAGTAATACAAAATGTATTAATGGCTAAGTTCTGGGTGTCAAAGATTTACTTACAAAGTTTGTACATACTAATATAAAATACTTTTCATCGATATTTATATCAACTGGTTTTTCTTTTAAAGAAATCATAAGTCGCGCCAGTCTTTTGTCTGTCTGTATACTGAGATAAGGGAAATAACAAAGACAAGGTTTGAATTTATTGATTGAAAGAAAGGGAGGTAATGACTTCAAAGGTGGAATGGAACCTGTTTCATTTTCCCTTCCTTCAACAAGTTTTAATCAACACAGTCACGGACAACATGTGGGGCGAGCAATGGGAAGGAACATTTGGTCAGGTTGAGAGAGAGAGAGAGAGAGAGAGAAGAAGAAGAAGAAGAAGAAGAAGAAGAAGAAGAAGAAGAAAACCGAGTTGAATGAGTGAATGGAAGAAAAGCAGACATATATTGAAAAATAGATAGATAGATAGATAAAACTTTGACCTCTGGATGTAATCTCCAACCCATAATTTCCAACATAAAAATAATTCTGGGCCTTTTTCTGCACACAGGATCATTCTCCGCCCCCCACCCCCGGCGCCCCTCTGTGGCGGTAGAGTACGACCCCTCCCCGCTTATTGACCCCCCTGTACCACCTCTTGCTCCTCTCCGTCCATTCAAATCTGAAATGTTTACATAAAAAATGTATGTTTGGTCCTCATAAACGCGCCATCCATGTGCTCTAACTTTCCAACCCTGCTGTCAACAAAGTTTGCCCGCCCCTGTTCTAACCATACAGTTTAGCTTGAACTGGCAGCATATAGGTTTTGAGGATATCTGTATTCTGTATACCCTGACTGCGCATGTCACGGAAGTTGGGGAAAACAGAACCGTATCACCTTCCACTTGAAGAGCGTCTGACTCATTACAAATAACTTGCATATGATTTCCTCTTTTGCTATGCTTGAGTGACATTCCATTCTTTACGAACCAAACTATTTTCTTGAGATTTCTTTTTTATAATTTATTACACGAATTGGTAGAATAACCTTAGAACTCTTTCTGCTGACGTAGCATGGCATGGATTTTAGTGTTATATTTGATTAGCAGACTACTTAGATTTATGTTGAGAGGCAAGGTGTTTCTTCAGTGATTGTATTGAACAGTGGATCTCAAAGATTTGACCATAGAACACTGCTGGGTCGAACGTTACTTTCAAGTGGGTCACTAAAAACTGTAACAATGACTATAACCATAAATAAATACAATTAAGTTTATGCCTTTTTAGAGCATTTTCGAAAAAAATGCTCTATTGTCCCCGTTTTTGTCTGTCTGTCTGTCCGTCATCACCCTAGATCTCAACAACCATAAGTCCTAGACCCATGATGTATATATCATTTTTGTAGGTCTTAGCCTGCCATGTGTGCATCAAAAGTCCATTTCGCAATCCTGACCTCTGAGGGCCGAAAAAGGGGGCTTATTCAGTACCGTTTTTACTTATATAAGCTATATTAATAAAGGAGCGCCTATATCTCAGCAACTATAAGTCCTAGACCCATGATGTATATATCATTTTGTAGGTCTTGGCCTGCCATATGTACATCAAAAGTTCATTTCGCGATAGGACCTCTCAGGGCTGGGCTTCAGTGTTCCTAAGGGGCTTATATATTATATAAAGATTATAAGCTAAACAAAGGGGCGTAATCATTATTTATTTTTGTAACAGCTATTAAACATGACTTACTTCCCTCTCTATTTTTACATGAAAATGTTCTAAAAACGTCCTCAATTTTTGCTTGTTTTATCAATGGATAGCGAGTGGCAACATTTGGAGAACTACTGCAATGTGTCCTAGATTACTTGGGCCTTTAGCTTTGTGAGTTAGTGCCAGGGCCGGCCTTACGAAATGCGGGGCCAATTTAACGGATTCTTGATGGGGCCCTCTGCCAGGCGCAGGGCTTAGGTTGGAGCAATCGGTCAAGTCGGCCCAAGTGACTCTGGTTAGTGCTTATGTTTTTGGTGTGAAATTGAGTTGAAATTTTAAGCTCAGTTTTTTTTTAAACAAATAACAATCTATCTATCAATCAGTCTATCCATTAATCCGTTCTATCAGTCTATATCTATCAATAAATCTATCAGTCTATCTATCTACATTATTGGGCGGACGGGTGACGCTTAGGAATGAGCTATATCTGCACGCGCAGTGTGTTGCTGGTTCAATTCCAATCATCTTCCGTGGTGCTCTCCACGGCCATTGCACTATCGGGCATAGTGAGGATGAACCACGGGTAATGCCAAGACCATCCCATTAGGAGAGTTACATGATCCAAGAGATAAACATCGCATCCTTAAGAGAAAATAGGCCAAAAATAATGTATATATATATATATATATATATATATATATATATATATATATATATATATATGTGTGTGTGTGTGTGTGTGTGTGTGTGTGTGTGTGTGTAAGATAAGACAGACTAATTGACAAACCTACTTACAGACAGGCTTATAGAGAGACAGACAAACTGAATGACAACAGACACGAAAGACAAAATTAATAATAATTACACATGACGACAGACAAAATAATGATAGACTGAAAAGACAATCTCTCAGAAATAGTACGCAAAGAAACTGATAAGCAAGCAGGTAAGGCAAACAGATAATCTGGATGACTTAAATGGCAAGACAGACAGACAGATAGGTTGACAAACATGCAAGCAAAACAGAATGATTGAATTAGTGACCAATGACTGAATGTTCAGAGCATATAAAGGCAAAGCAGGAATGACTGAATTAGTGGCCAATGACTTGATTGAGCAGACCATATTCAGACAAAACAGAAAGGCGGACAAACAGACAGACAGGCAGGCAGATAGATTGATTGACCGATGTTGCAGAGTGTAAAAGAAAAAAAAATGTCATTTGATTGATCTAAATGAGGACCCGAGAACAAAAAAAAAGCCAACCGTTAATTACCTTCCCTGAATGATCAAAGGGGGAGAAATCTTTCATGTATAAATAAACACAAGTTGCACATGACCACTATCACGTGACTGTATTTGATGCTAAATAAGTCCCATCGAAAAGTAAACATTGTTCAGTACTCTGCCTCCTTCACTTGTGTACATCATGTGATTGTCTGACCCTAAATTACTCACCCCTCCCCCACCACAGACGCAAAACCACAACCACAAGGCCGTCTTGACACACTGACCTGTTTAACACCTGCCATGGGTAGGGGAAAACACTGGATTAACATAATTAACTGATAATTAGCCAGGTACAACTCATTATTGACTATCTTCATTATGACGTCAGAGTGTTTACAATAATAGTTGACAAGGAGTGATCCGTTCGTTGACCATAGTGAGGCAAAAATACAGTCTATATGGGCCTATAGTGAAAATACTAGAGAAATGTATATACTGTTATACTTTACTCTATGCAGCTGTATATACTGTTATACTTTACTCTATACAGCTGTATATACTGTTATACTTTACTTTGTACAGCTGTATATACTGTTATGCATTACTTTATACAGCTGTATATACTGTTATACTTTACTTTGTACAGCTGTATATACTGCTATACTTTACTTTATACAGCTGTATACACATACACTGTTTAAGTTGTTATTTTCCGGTTAAATGACTCAACAGAAATTGAAATCCAATTTAGATATTTAAAACGTGTTATTGAACTATACACCGTTCGGTACATAACTGACGGTTATCCCCCCCAGGTGATCAAGGAACGGCCATTAAATCCTGACCTGCAGACAGGACCGGCATTATGAATTGTGGGGCCCAATTCAACGGATGCTTGCGGGGCCCCCTCTTCAATTTTTTTTTACAATAACAACTATTACTATTTATAGAAATGTAAATTTCGGGGCCCCTGCCAGGCGCGGGGCCCGATTCGGAGCAATCGGCCTAAGGGCGGTCCTGCCTTTAGATAATGAACTGACCACTTCATCATTCTCAGGGGTATACATTCGGTTGTGTGGTTCAAAGAATTTAACCATAGCCTCCATGAGACCAGCATAGTTATGTTACATCCATGAGACCAGCATAGTTATGTTACATCCATGAGGAACCAGCATGGATTGCTTATGTTACATCCATGAAACCAGCATAAATATGTAACATCCATGAGACCAGCATAGTTATGTAACATCCATGAGACCAGCATAGTTATGTTACGTCCATGAGACCAGCATAGTTATGTAACATCCATGAGACCAGCATAGTTATGTAACATCCATGAGACCAGCATAATTATGTAACATCCATGAGACCAGCATAGTTATGTTACATCCATGAGACCAGCATAGTTATGTAACATCCATGAGACGAGCATAGTTATGTAACATCCATGAGACCAGCATAGTTATGTAACATACATGAGACCAGCATAGTTATGTAACATCCATGAGACCAGCATAGTTATGTTACATCCATGAGACCAGCATAGTTATGTTACATCCATGAGACCAGCATAGTTATGTAACATCCATGATACCAGCATAGTTATGTAACATCCATGAGACCAGCATATTTATGTTACATCCATGAGACCAGCATAGTTATGTTACATCCATGAGACCAGCATGGTTATGTAACATCCATGAGACCAGCATAGTTATGTAACATCCATGAGACCAGCATAGTTATGTAACATCCATGAGACCAGCATAGTTATGTTACATCCATGAGACCAGCATAGTTATGTAACATCCATGAGACCAGCATAGTTATGTAACATCCATGAGACCAGCATAGTTATGTAACATCCATAAGACCAGCATAGTTATGTAACATCCATGAGACCAGCATAGTTATGTTACATCCATGAGACCAGCATAGTTATGTAACATCCATGAGACCAGCATAGTTATGTAACATCCATGAGACCAGCATAGTTATGTAACATCCATGAGACCAGCATAGTTATGTAACATCCATGAGACCAGCATAGTTATGTAACATCCATCAGACCAGCATAGTTATGTTACATCCATGAGACCAGGATAGTTATGTAACATCCATGTTCCAGTGCGTTCCACCAGAAAAAAAAATCACCGAGTTTAAGACCGGCCAGTACGAATTGGAATGTAGGCCCCAGTTTTCAGTCAACTATGGGCCCTTGATGCTCTGTCTGAGGACCAGTCCCCGCTAGGTGTGGAGTGCCCCCCCCGCTTAAAAGAAGAAAAAAGAGGAAACAAGCAATTTAGCCTGTTCCATTCTGGACACAGGACGTGTTAGCGCATTTTCATGTTATCTTTCAGTAAATATTTGTAAATTTTGGAAATGTTTATAAATTCAATTGTGTAATGCATATATCTGAAAAAAAGATATTAAAAGGACAAGTAATTCATGTTGAATAACTGTTACAAAAATAAATAATGATTACGCCCCTTTGATTAGCTTTTATTATTTATATTTAAAATATAAGCAAAACGGTGCATAACAAATTCTTATATTTTGGCCCTGAGAGGTCAAATCGCGAAATGGACTTTTGATGTACACTTGGCAGGCCAAGACCTACACAATGATATATACATCATGGGTCTAGGACTTATGGTTGCTGAGATATAAGGCGGTCCATTATTAATATAGCTTATATAGTAAAAACGGTACTTGCTAAGGCCCCTTTTACGGCCCTGAGAGGGGTCAGATCGTGAAATGGAAAAAAGTCATTTCTTGGCAGGCCAAGACCTACAAAATGATATATAGATCATGGGTCTAGGACTTATGGTTGTTGAGATCTAGGGTGATGACAGACAGACAGACAGACAAAACTAAAATGAGAAAGTACCCCCTTGCTGGGTATTGGTGCCCCCCCTGCTTACTTTGACCTGGCTACGGGCCTGCTGAGGACTTGTGTTAAAGCGACTTTTCAATTTTACTAGCAATCATACGTCATTATAAAAACAACAGGGTCCAGTCATTTAGTCAGAATGCATTTTTGAAGAACCGGACTTTCTTTACCAAAAGAAAAAAAAAATTTCTATGACTATTTTTATTTTTGTTTCTTGATAATTTATTTAACAAACCAAAAAAAAAAGTATTAAACAATAATTCCAAATAATACCTCTTTTAACATAATTTTTTAGTTAATTTAACACAATTTAAATTGCAAAATGAATAAAAAAAACAAATAAATAAATACCCATGAAAGTTTAGAACAAAAATTATTCAAAATAAACCAAATGTAACGGGACGTGACGGCACACAAAAAAACTTAAGACTGTGTTGATAAATAAATACAGCGTCTCTTTGCAGTCAGCAGACGCCAAAAACAAAAAATCTCTACTCGCTGTGTCGCGCTTGGCAATCAATATGGCAAGGCTCTAGTGAAGGGGGGCGAGGATATCGCTGTTAGACAAGCGAGACACATTCGCGCAGACGAAATGGACTTGTACACATCCGGATAAATGAAAATGATACAGTCAAGACATGAAGCGTAAGTTGATTAATATTTGTACAATTTATCTATTTTTGTAAATTCAATTTCACACCATTGTAAACTAAAAATGTAAACACAGAGCTATTAGTTTGACAATTTTAATTCTAGGTATTGCGTATCAACAACGACATCTTTAAAAACAACAACAAATGTATATATATTTTCACACTTTTAAGTAACATTTAATAAACACAAGCGGCTCATTTTAAAGCCTTAATATTACTGATATCAAAAGGTGAAAAATAAACTGTGCTGTGTTTACAACACAACCTTGGTGCGCCATCAGTGTGTTACAATGCGAGAAAACATTGTGTGCAACATGGTGTGTAAAGGTTATGCCCGGTCTAGGCCATCATCACCACCACTCTCACACGATGTGTTTGTCTAGTGACAGTAGTATTATTTAAGATGTTCAATTCAACTCGCCATTTATAACTGTATACTGAATGTTCAAACTCTAAACTTGGGTAGATAGCCTTAAAATAAATATTTTAGTTAACATCCTAACACATGCGCACGTAATAAACAATTTTATTCTGATTTCCTAGTTATGTATTTATTGTATGCATCTGTTTCCACATTGTTTGACTTTCTTTCAAATTGTGTACATTTGCATATTTCTTAACATATTTGCCCACAAACGCATCGCGTTTATACAAGTATAATAGTATATTATTCAGTACAATATTTAAAAAAAAATGCTTTTAGTTTATATACCGCACTTTGTGTGCTTTTGTCATTTTTACAACCTATCTCTGATACTCTGGATATTTTTGTATTGGCACAATGTGTTTACATTTTATGAAATGCCTCAGCATGTTAAATGTTAACATTTTATTTTACTATAATTCATTTCTGCGCATTTGGGAGAAAAATAGACTAAGATCTCTCTCAAACTCCCCTTACATCCACCCCCGGGGACAATCATGCGTGTCTGAAAGGTAAATCCACAAGGCTGTGTTGACTTTCAGACCCTCGTACATTTGACAAAGCCCCTACTCCCCCTCCCCCTTAAATCCCATGCAAGAAATAAATAATTGAGACCAGCTTGTAAGTAGAGATTTCCTTGCGTGTCTCCGCGAACATAATTGTGTGTTGGACAATTTCCCGCACGATTGCAACGGATTTTTATTTTCACCCATTCAACTGCAATACATGTTCAAATGAAACACGCATGTTATGTTGTTAGTCCGATGGCCGGGTCGATGTTGTTAGTCCGATGGCCGGCCGATGTTGTTAGGTCCGATGGCCGGCCGATACAGCGCCATTCGATGGTCGGCTCATATGTTGTTGCGACATACTTTCACTTCAATGGATGACTAACATTGTGGGGAAGTGTGTGTGTATGTGGGGGGGGGGGGTTCACTTGACCGAGAAAATTATGAACCGGAACGGTGCACTTTGGGATGATGAGCCCGTCAACTGGTTCATGTCTGCTGGTTGGATGTGGGATTACTTTGAATATGACTGTGTATGGGGGAGGGGTGGAATCACTGTCATGGGGCATACAGGGAAGTATATTGCTGACAGTGCAGATGTGTAGCCAAGATACATCATGTACACATAACCATGTATACATCATGAACACATACACATGTATACATCATGTACACATACACATGTATACATCATGAACACATACCCATGTATACATCATGAACACATACCCATGTATACATCATGAACACATACCCATGTATACATCATGAACACATACACATGTATACATCATGAACACATACCCATGTATACATCATGAACACATACCCATGTATACATCATGAATAAAGACACACTTGAATATAAAAACATGTGGGGATAACATGGGGGACAGTGATCAGTTTCCGAAGTCTGCGGGAGGCATAGATATCGTCTGCGGGAGGCATAGATATTGTTTGCAGGCAACTTATAGAAATAAAGCCTTTCTAAAAGAAATGTAGTCATCGCTGTTTTGTTTGTTCCGCGCACAGCTGAGAGGCCACACTGCTGGTCACATAATTCTAATGCTCGTTTCACATAGAAAGTTAACACTGAGATTATATTGTTTAACCTTTTTTTTTAATGTAGACCAAAAAAAAAGTTAAAAATGTAATTAGCAAGTTTCCGAAGCCCGACATTAGCCGAGATATTCATAACCCAAGACTAGTGGCGATTTAACTAACACGTGACTTTCAACTTGTTTATATATGTATCCATGTAAACTGAGTAATTGTGGAATGCATTATGTTGTTCTGACTGAAAATCTTGCGCTAAAAATATAAACATAGATTGTTTTGTACCTAAATATGGTTATAATTAGTTTAAATACTATTAAATATCGATTGTTTTAAATATAATTCTTGTTTTATAAATGAATTAAGCTGGTAATATCTCAAGCTAAAATATTAATACATTCTTTTGAAATGAAATTATATTATTTCAATGTAACAAAAGGTTACACTGTACTTAGTATTATTTAAATTTTAATTGAATCATTGGAGGGTGTTCACAGTTGGGGTCCTAATCCTATCACACCTGCCATGTTCAATATGCCTTCCTGCCATGTTCAATATGCCTTCCTGCCACGGTCAATATGCCTCCCTGCCACGTTCAATATGCCTTCCTGCCATGTTCAATATGCCTCCCTGCCACGTTCAATATGCCTCCCTGCCATGTTCAATATGCCTCCCTGCCATGTTTAATATGCCTCCCTGCCACGTTCAATATGCCTCCCTCGTCTGGGGTTTATATAAATATTGTCTTTTATTGATTGTATGTAATATATTTACTTGAGAAATTCAAAGTCCGAAAAGTTCCCATTCAGTATGAAGTTCTGGAGTTGTAATAGAACTCATCTGCAGTATGATGTTCTGGATGTGTAATAGAACTGATCTGAAGTATGTTGTTCTTGATGTTTAATAGAACTGATCTAAGCCGTGAATAAAGCTGTGGAGATACAAGTGACTGGTGGTATGGTGGTGTGTGATGTCCCCTTGTTAGGATGAGATGAAATCTCTTAGGATCCAATAAACCATTAATGGGACGGTTAAGGAGTATGGTGCCATTTCATCTCCACCATAGCACCACAGGGGACAAAGGTAGGTGACAGGATACACTTGGAGTCGAACCCGTAACCCACAGCACGCAGGTCGGGTTGCAGCAAGAAGATCCGGCTCGCTTACTAAAGCGCTACCCACTTTGAGCAGAGCGCACACGGACAAAATCATAGAGCGTGTAGATTAGTAACGGTTGGGTTGTGTCTTGTTTTCATACGGAACTTATTTAGTGTATGGCTTTCATTGTATCCAACTTCAGAACCCAACGTCATAAAGCTCCGTAAGTTCGTTCGTCTTTTGTTGGACTTAACAATGCAACTCATTCAATTAGCGTTAAAGGCAGTGTTTGTGCAACTTTTTCAGTCAGCCCCGCTGTTTAAGTAGGCGGGTTTTTTTTTGATCAGTTTAATTGTCTGTTACAGGAGTTCTCAATCTGTTACAGGAGTTCTCAATCTGTTACAGGAGTTCTCAATCTGGTACGATTGTACAAATACGTCAGCAACATTTTGAAAACACAAACGCTTCTTAGAGTAAGAAGAACATGTATAACTAAGTTGATACTGTAACATGGGTCAAATAATGTTACCAACAGGTATGACAATATGAATAATTAGCTGATACTGTATATGGATCAGTCATAGCTGCCACAAACTATCTTGGTCCCTTGACAGTCTCCACCTACTTGGGCCCCTCTTATCGCACCCACCCCATAGCTAGTCGTTTTGTATCAGATCGGTCGTGTTGCTGGTCATTTTGTATCAGATCGGTCGTGTTGCCGGTCATTTTGTATCAGATCGGTCGTGTTGCCGGTCATTTTGTATCAGATCTTTTTATCCTTCCTTACAGGGTAGGCATTGGCTACGATCGTGTTGCATCTCCATTCCCCCTCATCAATGAAGCTTTTTTTTAAATATAACAAAAATGTACTGCCCTGTGGAGTTGTTTGACCTTCCTACTTTGAGAATCACTGGTCTTAAAATGGTTTAAACTCAAGTGATTCTTTTGAAACATAAAGGGTATAAATATATTTTACAAAGGCGGGTCCCCGAAGGACCTTATTTTGTCTGTATAAATACCCTCTCCCCCGACGCCGGGATTTAATTAAATATAAAAAACAACAACTGAATGCAGTGAGAATTAGTATAATGTTTTTGCTACATAGAAATAATATAATTTAGAATAATATAATTTAGAATAATTTTATTTCAACAGAATGTGGAGTCACATTTTTTGTCACAGATATTGCAAACTTAATTCTATTTAAACAAAGAATTATATATTTTTTAAATCAACATATCTTTAAACTAATTCTGACCATTTTTAGGTAAAAAAAACAATGTGTACTTATATATATAATTAGCGTATATTTTCGACAGCCAATATGTATCCCCAAATTACGTAGTTAGAGTAAGAGGTCAACTGTGACTGGGGTCTTCTAGTGGTCGGTGTTGGTAATATAATACTTGTGTACGTTTTATGTGTACCAAACTGTCATGTGTCGGCCAGGTTTACTCATGATCACATTTGCAAACTGTCATGTGTCGGCTAGGTTTACCCCCATGATCACATTTACAAACTGTCATGTGTCGGTCAGGTTTACCCATGATCACATTTACAAACTGTCATGTGTCGGCCAGGTTTACCTATGATCACATTTACTACTTGATATATACACCCTGTACAAGTCTCCTCCACTCACTAGCAAGACTTTACCATTACTGTCCATCTAGCCTACCAGTACGGCATTCTCTTGAGAAATATTGACTTAATTTTTAGTGTGAAATAGTCTTTACCTATTGTGTCCAGGTCGAGTACACAGCAGAATTACCTGACTTAACTATAGAGTTACCTGACTAAATTATGTTGCACAGGTAATACCCGGACTAAACTATGTTGCACAGGTAATACCGGACTAAACTATGTTGCACAGGTAATACCGGACTAAAACTATGCTGCACAGGTAATACTGGACTAAACTATGTTGCACAGGTAATACTCGACTAAACTTCTGTTGCAAAGGTAATACTGACTAAACCTATGTTGCACAGGTAATACCGACTAAAACTATGTCTATTAAGTATCGCTATTACTTAATTTTATCATTTATTATAATAAAAGACTCTGAAAGGATAAAATGTTTATCAGTTGACCCTTAAAGTCACTAATGCAGACATGTGCAAATTATAGTCAGCGGGCCCAGCTTGGCATGTCATTCTGTTTGAACCGACCCAATTCCTTGACGTCACAAATAACGCTTACATTTACATTTTCAGTAGTTCTTACAAACACTCCATCCATATGCCCTTCGCCCGGCCCTTCTGCCATTTAAAAAACACATGGTGGCCCGCGGTTCGATAAAATTACCGACCCTTGCACTCATGGGACGGTTATTGTTTTTTTTTTTACACCCCGCCATAGTTTACTGTACGGCTGCTATAGCGACCCTAGCGTACTGCAGAAGAAATTGCGCGTATGTGACGAAACTCAATGAGATTTGAACCTATACAACACATCATACAGATAGGGCTCACAATCAATGCTTCACTTAGTCACATATATCACCATTAGCTCATGTCTTTTCAGTGTCTGTATTATTGACCCCATAATTAGTTCATGTCTGTTCAGTGTCTGTATTATTGACCCCATAATTAGTTCTGGTCTGTTCAGTGTCTGTATTATTGACCCAATAATTGGTTCATGTCTGGTGTATACACCCATCGCGTCATCAATTCATTCCGCTGTACCACACAAATTCACTATGAATTGGTGGGCCTGCTTGACTCCTTGTGGCGTTGGATTGTCAGCCCCCCCTCCCTTGTTAGTACCACCCTGCCCCCAACCCCACTTCAATCTCCTTGGTTCTGGTGTCAGCTAGGATTGTATCACAGAATTGTTTCTTCTTTAAACAATATTTGTTTTGTTTCATTTGTAAAGTTGCGTTCGTTCATTTTTGTTTGAATTTAAAAATTTTAAAAAATCAGCATCAATTAAAAATCTTGACTGTATCTAGAATATGAATCGAACTGACCTTGGAAATCTTTCTTGGTTCCTTTTGTGTATAATTATTCTGAGCATGTAATTTAGTTTACACAACTGTACAATCGTGCTTTGTGGTAAAATAACAATCCAAGATAACAGTAGTGTCATCATAAGTCTTCAATGAACCGTGCAGTCTCATCGGCCGTGTGACCCGTACTAAATAACTTGTATGTCAATTGTTTTGGCCTAGTTTATAGGGGGCAGGAGGCTTACAACGCACGCACACACACACATTATGCGCCTTCAGTCACCTCTTAGAACACCGGTGAGAACTGTGACGTCACGCATCAGTCCGACCAGGCATGGACAAATTACGGACCGTAAAATTGATCATTTTGATGAGGCCCGCGCTCGGACAGTGTGGTTACCACAACGCACAGCCGCCCTTTACTTCCCTAACTAGAGTCAGGTAGCCATTTAAGGCTGGGTGGAGTCGTGTGACTCTAACCAGGACATACACGAATTCCCCCATGGGGTATCGAACCCAGGTCAATCAGGTCGACAGTCGGGTATTTACAATTCACTGGGCCGGCCATCCGTCCCATTATATTTATAGATATAGTAGATAGATCGATATATATATATATATATATATATATATATATATATATATATATATCCAATGTAACATAAGATTGAATCTTGAGATTCAATTTTTTATGTTTTCGACACTATCGTAGAGCCAGAGCCGCCGTGGTGAAGACAACCATGCTTTGTACTATTTATATTTCAATTATGCGGCCAGTTCTTGACAACTTAGCTTTGCTTTCTTTGAAATTGACAGTGGACCAAAACAACCGGGCTTAAATGAACATTGACGGCTTTGTTCCAAGTACTTTATTGTCACTACAGGTTGATATGGTTCCTAGTGTCGGTGCCTTTGGAAGTAGGGGGGAGGGGGACGTTCCCTATTCACTCCTAGTGGAACTCAAGTACGTCATTGAGAATGGCTGATGTGGAGTAAGTAAAAAAACAAATATTGGACGATAGACATTTAGTATTTGAGAATCATCCAAAAGAATGTTTGTTTATATTACCTTACCTATCGTTATATCCCATAACTTCAACGACGTTTTTTTTTTTAATTCCTATGCTACAGTCTGTGCGATCCTACCTTCCTGTCTTTCCTCGATTAATATCGGCAAATCATTACTTAAAAACTTAATTCGTCGAAATCAGTGTAGTATGCCTGAGCATGGCGGTATTTCCAAGTAAACTGCATTGAACCAGCTTGGGTCATTATGGGATAAGTGACTTTGTTCAACTGCTGCAATCAGGGTCGATAGTTCACATGTTCTTACCCCGTGTTTCCCGCACCTACCCTGTGTTTCCCGCACCTACCCCGTGTTTCCCTTACCTACCCCGTGTTTCCCTCACCTGCCCCGTGTTTCCCTCACCTACCCCGTGTTTCCCTCACCTACCCAGTGTTTCCCGCACCTACCCCGTGTTTCCCTCACCTACCCAGTGTTTCCCTCACCCACCCTAAGCTTCCCGCACCTACCACGTGTTTCCCGCACCTACCCCGTGTTTCCCTCACCTACCCCATGTTTCCCCTACCTACCCCGTGTTTCCCTCACCTACCCTTTGTTTCCCGCACCGTTTATCATTTCGCGCTCTATTAAAATTAATTTGCATTTAACTTGGGACTTTCGCTATCGACTACAAATAAAAATAAAATTCTTGAATAATGTAACGGCCATGGCGTAATAATGTAGAAGGACCAATAGTTGTACCGTTCTCTACCCACAATCCATCACTCCTAGAATATTTAATGCACGCAATCTGGGGAAATAACAAAGGCACGTAACACGGTTTTAAAAATGATTTATTTTTTCCTCTTTATGTTTGGGCGTTGTTTTTTATATTCCATGGCGATGATCTTATAATATTACTATGTCTGTATGTATTTATATTTATGTCTGTGTGTATTTATACTTATGTCTGTAGGCCTAAGTATTTATATTTATGTCTGTGTATGTATTTATACTTAAGTCTGTATGTATTATATTTATGTCTGTATGTATTTATATTTATGTCTTATGTATTTCTATTTATATCTCTTTATATATTTATATTTATGTATGTGTATGTATTTATATTTATGTCTGTTTGTATTTATACTTTTATCTGTATGTATTTATATTTATAGTCAGTATGTATTTATATTTATGTCTTATGTATTTATATTTATGTCTGTATGTATTTATATTTATGTCTGTGTATGTATTTATATTTATGTCTGTGTATGTATTTATATTTATGTCTGTATGTATTTATACTTATGTCTGTAGGCCTACATGTATTTATATTTATGTCTGTGTATGTATTTATATTTATGTCTGTATGTATTTATATTTATATCTGTTTATGTATTTGTATGCATGTATTATGTATGTGTGTGTATGTATGTATGTATGTGTGTGCATGTACGTGTTTGTTTGTCTATATATGTCAATGTATATATGTATATGGATCTCAATATGTATGTATGTGTATGTTATGTATTTGTATTTATGTTTATATATGTATGTATGTCAGTGTGTGTATATGTTATGTATTTCTGTTTATGTATGTACGTATGTCAATGTGTGTATATATATATTTATGTATGTATGTCGATGTGTGTATATGTTATGTATTTGTATTTATGTTTATGTATGTATGTCAATGTGTGTATATATTTATGTATGTACGTATGTCAATGTGTGTATATGTTATGTATTTGTATTTATGTTTATGTATGTATGTCAATCTGTGTATATATTTATGTATGTACGTATGTCAATGTGTGTATATGTTATGTATGTTTGTATGTCAATGTGTGTATGTATTTATGTATGTGTGTATGTTTATGTATGTATGTATGTATGTCAATGTGTGTTTATTATGTGAAGCCTTTTTGAAACATTTGACTTTGAGTCTTTCTAAAACATTTTCATCTAGACATTTATGTCTCCCTGTCATACATTTAATGTCCACTTTGTTTTTATATTTAAACAAATAAAAATAAACTTAGACGAAATGTTTTGCTTTGTGCCTGTAAAACAACTCTGTACAACAACTCTGTACAACAACTCTGTACAACAACTGTACATCAACTGTGTACAACAACTCTGTACAACAGTCACGATGTGTTGGAACCTCTCACTCCACCCATTGTTCAGTATATCCTCAAGAATTATTCCTTTAAATAATATGGTTTATCGATATATATATATATAGGCCTATATATTGCACCCACCCCCCGCTCCTGTTTACAGAATGACGTTTTGACTACTGGGTTATTTGAGATTAAATGTATTTTTGACAGATGTCATTTTTTAGAAATGTCCTTCACGCATGACGTGACATAATAGAATGTCTTTGAATATTCTCACACATAGGACCTCTCACATTGCCTTATTTTAATAATTCCTGGAGTAGTTGGTATCTATAACTTCATGTATAGACGTAAGTTTTAATTTTAGTATGTAGAAGTATTTACCAGTGTAGCTCAGACCCAATGAACCAACTTTGTACTACTGTTCCATTCATTCTGTTCACCAAATCTTGTTCAATTGCCTGGGTTTAGGCTCTTCGAAGTAATTCTTTTTTTTCGCTCACCCAATGATCTATTCACATTAAGGGTGGGCTAAATTTTTGAATCGCGGTGCACATTTGGTTTCGTAAATTTGACTGGCGGTATGAACCCTGAGCAGATAGGTGGAGTGTTGAAATGAACTAACATAGACTGACCAGTGGGCTAGTACTGTGTTTTACACTGGGCTAGTGCTGTGCTTTACTCTGGGCTAGTGCTGTGTTTTACACTGGGCTAGTGCTGTGTTTTAAACTGGGCTAGTGCTGTGTTTTACTCTGGACTAGTGCTGTGCTTTACTCTGGGCTAGTGCTGTGTTTTACTCTGGACTAGTGCTGTGCTTTACACTGGGCTAGTGCTGTGAAACGATTGTCGGGCCGTATCAAATAGTCCGGCGTCCCGCACCGTTGGTCAGTTCGTGCTTCAGTTCAACTGTTTTGAAACTTGGGCTTAAATATACACAGGTCTTTGTGTTGGTGATCTCTAAAGTGGTGATTGTGTTACACTGATCAACAGTGAATACCCCCCCCCGGGTCAATTGCACCGTAAATTCTACTGTGATGTACCTATATAACCCGAGTAAGTCTCTTGACACGACCTCACACATGGCAATATCAGTTGAACTTAAATGTTGAGATTGAACCCTCCACGCACACAAAACACACACACACACACACACAAACACACACACACACTAACTGTGTACATCATCCCTCCGGCCACTGGTATTTGCAATAGTACAACTAGCAATAGTACAACTAGCAATAGTACAACTAGCAATAGTACAACTAGCAATAGTAAAACTAGTGTTATGTTGGAGTCAGAGACGGACTTACAACAAATGCCGCCCAATCCTTGTACCAAGTTATACTGAAATGGTAAAATGCCTCACATAGCTGGGGGCCACTGTTTACGTAATTATAGATTCATTATTCAAAACTTTCCTGGACCTGGCGCTGTTGAATATCTGGGCAGATATATCAACTCACATTATCGCTGTTAGTTGCATGGTCTGGTAGCGGTTAGAGCTATCCTCCAGCAGTGATTGGCAGATTGTCAAATGACACACTTCAGTGGTATTGATCTGTCTATAACTTTGATCATCCGAGTTAACCTGCCCTGGACTGTGGTCATGAGAGTCAACCTGCCTCGGGGCGGTGGTCATAACTTCAACACTTCACTGTACAAAGCTTAGCTTAGTTCGTGTGTGCCCCACCTCCCTTACTCCCCACGGGTAGCAACAATGCACTGTATTTAGGTACATCTCCTCCCCCCTACGTCACTATCTATCTATCCATATTTATCTGTCTGTATGTCTATCGATCGGTCTATCATTTACCTATCTGTCTATAAGTCTGTCATTTCATATTTATCACAATATAAATAACTCCGAGAACAATAATAATGGTTATCAAAAACAATCTATTCCTTTCTCTTTTAAAACTACAACCGTCCGTGTGTCCCTTACTTCTGTCACTTCCGTTCAACACAATTCATTTGGTGCGCTGTCATAGGGAATACCCCGTGACATACCCTCCACCTTACAGAAATAATGATAATTGTTTTTTTTTCAACGATATACGAGTCCGTGTCACGTGGTTCTCTTGTATGTAGCCCCTATGTATGTATGAGGCAACACGAAATATCGTTTGCTCTGTGTTATAACTTCTACACATAACCTCCTATCCCTGGGACATTTTTAAAAAAATTCATCAATTTTTTTATACTTTTGACCGTAGTGGTGACCATCAGGTGATTGACTTCATGTCAGTTATTTATAACAGAAAGTAGGACATTTGCCGTTTTTTTTTTTTGAAGCAGCTTTTCAAACACAGTATCTTTCTTTTTACATTTGTGTTCAAATATTGATATGCCTACATGTCTCAAAATCTTGTCATTTATTTATTTGAATGCATTGTTTATTTGAAACCATTGTTCATTTGAATTCATTATTTATTTGAATTCTACCCTTAAAGATTGTAAAACATCTACTAACGAGGAGTTTATTTTATTGATCATTGAGCTCAGGCTGCAATCTGACACCTCTGCTGGAAACATTATGCCTCTCTCTCTTGTTACATGGATTACGGTAAACTATCTGTGGAGTGCATTTCTGCTTGTGCCTACTTCATATGTCACCTGAATAAATAAATAGTGACAACAGCGCCCACTGGGGGTGTCGGCGATAGGTGCCTCACCTCGGGCTGTGAGAACGGAGGGTCATTGACCTGGCTCTAACGGGCAGTGAAGCGAATCCCCAACAATTATTGCCATTTAAAGTTTGACATGGTTTATTTAATATGATGTGAAATATGACTGAAACCATGCATAATGAAATATGACTGAAACTATGCATAATGAAATATGACTGAAACCATGCATAATGAAATATGACTGAAACCATGCATAATGAAACATGACTGAAACCATGCATAATGAAATATGACTGAAACCATGCATAATGAAATATGACTGAAACCATGCATAATGAAATATGACTGAAACCATGCGTAATGAAATATGACTGAAACCATGCATAATGAAATATGACTGAAACCATGCATAATGAAATATGACTGAAACCATGCATAATGAAGATATTTTTGTTTGGGTCATGATGAATGTTGAGAACGATTGTGAATTTATGGTGTTTCGCAGTGCTTTTTTTGTTAAATAAAATAGGTGCCGGTACTCAGTGATGGACTGCCTAAACTTTTAACTACCAGTTCGCACCTCGATGCAAGCTAAATCACAACTGCAAAGATACTATTTTAAAATAATTCAATTTTGACTAATTAATAATAAACGTTAAAATGCAACAAAAGTAATAATTTTTTACCCACACTGAAAAAGGTGCCGGTACGCCGTACCGGTGTGTACCGGCACAAAAAAAGCACTGGTGTTTCGATATATAGATTTATACACACACACATATATATATCATCATACATTATTGTACTTGTGTTGAATCTCTTCTACGTACGGCTATACATGTATCTGATATTATGGGTAATTATTTATATGATATATACATATATATATATATATATATATATATATATATATATA
>JAGDYQ010000051.1:4646765-4651765 GCA_021962125.1 Bulinus truncatus
ACTGATTTATTTTCAATCTTTGTGCTGTTTATTATTGAATATTAATTGCAACAACAAACCACAACAACAACAAACCATAACAACAACAAACCATAACAACAACAAACCATAACAACAACAAACCGTAACAACAACAAACCATAACAACAACAAACCATAACAACAACAAACCATAACAACAACAAACTATAGCAACAACAAACTATAGCAACAATAAACCATAACAACAACAAACCATAACAACAACAAACCATAACAACAACAAACTATACCGTCTTATTTATTTCATTTTCTCCTACCCGTTTTCTTTAAACTTCTGTTTATTAATTAACTTACTTATGTGTGTATGTAGCCTATTTTTATCGGAAAGGCATTTTTGTAGGTAATAGATTTTTTTGAAATCTCGTAAGCATGTTCTTTGTCCATGACAGTTCAGGATTCGATCATTAATTCTGCAATTGATTAATTTTTATTTTTAACCAATAGCAGTAAAAAAATAAATCTCATAACTAGTTAAGGGATACAATTGTGTTTAACAATAACGAATGGCACTAATAAATGGGCTACTTCCCTTGCTTCAATAATACAACATGTTTCAGATCGAGTTAACTACTAGCACGTGATCACCGCGTGCAGGTAAGTTAAAGTTCAGCAGTACATATGATTAGTTTTAAAAACATTTTCTGAGTTTCAAATTGGTAAGGCAACTATTATTGTCTGAAGATTCATGCCATTGAATTTTCCTCTTCTGTAATTTTATTTCTCAACAACACTGACTTTACGTTTCAGCTTGGTGACTTTGGACCTGTGGTCGTATCCAAACGTGACTCGCAGACAGGTAATGTGTATAAAGAATGGACCATAACTCCCCCAACTAAAGATATTATACCTGTAAGACAGCATTATGGTGTAAGTAATATCCCTCCATTAGTGAGATCATCTATGTGGACCCAATAGCGCCTCCATATCCACTGCACCTCACGGGCTTCACTCAGATTGTTATAAAATATAAGAAGCGCTCATTGGATACATGAAGTTTAACGGCGCATCTCACAGATAAAACTGAAAATAATTGGCCAATGGACTATTAAAAACGTTTGGCAACGATTGAATTAGAGTAATGAATCTTTTTACTGCCAGATTCACGGGTTGTTTTCAATTCATGCCGAAAATGTTGCCTTCTGAATTTTAAGACTTGTAAATACCGGCGTTCGGCGTTATGGGAAGGGATGAAATGATTCAACAGCTGTTTGTTTCCCAATGATGTAAGCTGCAAGCTGTTGTATGTAAGGAAGTAATGAGGTCAAGTGAACTGTTCAATTGGAAGCTGTTTTACGTCACGTAATCAGCAGATCAATAGGTAGTGATCAGCAGATCAATAGGTAGTGATCAGCAGATCAATAGGTAGTGATCAGCAGATCAATAGGTAGTGATCAGCAGATCAATAGGTAGTGATAAGCAGATCAATTTGAAGTAATCAGCAGATCAATAGGTAGTAATCAGCAGATCAATAGGAAGTAATCAGCAGATCAATAGGTAGTGATCAGCAGATCAATAGGTAGTAATCAGCAGATCAATAGGTAGTAATCAGATGAGAAGTGGGTTATGTGGAGATAAACTGTTTACAAGTACAATTATAGGGAAGGGGGGATAACTCTAAGATTCAAATGTTAATATCTTAGAAATTGCGTAACTTTTATTTCGTTCAAAACTAAAACTCTCACTTTGGAGAGATGTACTTAGAAGAGTGTATGATTAGCCTGAAGAGTGTGCTTAGCCTGAAGATTGTATGCTTAGTCTGAAGATTGTTTGCTTAGCCTGAAGAGTGTATGCTTAGCCTGAAGATTGTATGCTTAGCCTGAAGATTGTATGCTTAGCCTGAAGAGTGTATGCTTAGCCTGAAGATTGTATGCTTAGCCTGAAGATTGTATGCTTAGCCTGAAGAGTGTATGCTTAGCCTGAAGATTGCATGCTTAGCCTGAAGATGTTTGCGTTTTTTGTATTAAGAATTTGCAGTACCACACTATTTCAGTTATATTTATGTACAACCTGTGCACTTTTTCTTTTCAGCCTGGTGATTTCGGACCAGGAGTAGTGTCCAAGCGTAACGGAAAGGTCAGTAGGGTCATTTTAAAACTGGTCGGTTTGATCTTTAGGTCTTTTCATGATAACATTGTTTGCTGCTGTATATGACCAGCGCAGCGTATCCAGTTCACCTGACGACCTTGTTTAATGAATCACATTACATTTGATGTAAGATATTGTTTAATGAATCACATTACATTTGATGTAAGATATTGTTTAATGAATCACATTACATTTGATGTAAGATATTGTTTAATGAATCACATTACGTTGGGTAAGATATTGTTTAATGAATCACATTACGTTGGATGTAAGATATTGTTTAATGAATCACATTAAATTTCATGTAAGATATTGTTTAATGAATCACATTTCATTTCATTAAGATATTGTTTAATGAATCACATTACATTGCATGTAAGATATTGTTTAATGAATCACATTACATTTGATGTAAGATATTGTTTAATGAATCACATTACGTTGGGTGTAAGATATTGTTTAATGAATCACATTACATTTGGTGTAAGCCATTGTTTAATGAATCACATTAAGTTGGATGTAAGATATTGTTTAATGAATCACATTACGTTGGATGTAAGATATTGTTTAATGAATCACATTACATTTGGTGTAAGATATTGTTTAATGAATCACATTACATTTGGTGTAAGATATTGTTTAATGAATCACATTATGTTGCATGTAAGATATTGTTTAATGAATCACATTACGTTGGATGTAAGATATTGTTTAATGAATCACATCACGTTGGATGTAAGATATTGTTTAATGAATCAAATTACATTTGGTGTAAGATATTGTTTAATGAATCACATTACATTTGATGTAAGCTATTGTTGAATGCATTTACCAACACCGAGATCAGACTGGGGCCCCTGTGATGACACGCACACACACACACAGACACACACAGACACACATACAAACACACACACACAGACAGACACAGACACACACACATACAATACACAGACACACACAACACAGACACATACACAGACACACACACAGAGACACATACAGACACACACACAGACAGACACACAGAGACACCAAACAAACACACACACACAGACAGACACACACACAGACACACACACAGACACACACAGACACACACAGACAGACACACACACAGACATACACACATATATTCACACAGACACACTCACATACCGACACACTCACACACAGACACACACAGACAGACACACACACAGACACGCATACAGACACACACACACACAGATATACACACATATATTCACACAGACACACTCACATACCGACACACTCACACACAGACGCACACACAGACACACACACAGAAACACACACAGACACGCACACAGACACACACAGAGACAGACACAGAGACACACACAGACACACACAGAGATACACAGACAGAAACACAATAGACACACACAGAAACACACACAGACACACACACACAGACATACACACATATATTAACACAGACACACTCACATACCGACACACTCACACACAGACACACACACAGACACACACAGAGATACACAGACAGACACACACAGACACACACACACACAGACACACACAGAGACACACACAGAGACACACACAGACACACACAGACAAACACACACAGATACACACACAAACACACACACAGATACATACATACACACAGACACACACAAATACCTGTACACACAGACAGACATACACACAGACACACACACAGATACATACATACACACAGACACACACAAATACATGTACACACAGAAAGACACACACACAAACACACACACAGATACATACATACACACAGACACACAGAAATTCATCTACACACAGACAGACACACACACAGACACACACCATATTTATTTATGTACGGTTACATTGTTTTTTTTTCTTGTTTTTCACCTGCAGGTTGTGTCCTAGATGTGTCAATATGCAGGTTGTGTCCTAGATGTGTCGTTGTTCAATGTTACGCCTGTATGACAGTTTATAATCTAATAAATTGACATCTTCACCTTGCAACATGTTGTTTTCATTTTTGTTATTTATTGTCTTGAAATTTAATGTTGTGAACGTACGGTTGCCATGGTTACTGGAATGATTTCAATGATAAGCGATTTGATTCATCGAACTATTGGTGGCTTTTGTTGTTTTGTTTACATGTGGCCCTCCCCCCACCCATACACACACACTTATACTTCCCACAGGGAACCCTTTCCCTCTGAAAAGAATTGACATCGTGTTTTAGTGCACTTATAAATAACAGCCTGTATCTAATCGTGTTTTAGTGCACTTGAAAATAACAGCCTGTATCTAATCGTGGGTTGGTGCACTTGAAAATAACAGCCTGTATCTAATCGTGGGTTGGTGCACTTGTAAATAACAGCCTGTATCTAATCGTGGGTTAGTGCACTTGAAAATACCAGCCTGTATCTAATCGTGGGTTGGTGCACTTGAAAATAACAGCCTGTAATTATTTAGGGAAGTAAGTTGCAAGGCATTCTGCTGACCAGCATTTGCTCTATGCAGTGGCAGGCCCGTAGCGTGCGGGGGACCAGGGAGACCGGGTCACCCTGCGTCTTGTCTGCCCCCCTCCCTGCTTATTTGTTCTACTTACTACTTAGTAAAATGTATTACCTGCCCCCCCCCCTGCTGTTGCCTGGCCCCCTGGTGTAGAATGCCTGGCCCCCTGCTGTAGAATTTTCACGCTACGGGGCTGTGCAGTGGCTACATTTGCTCTATGCAGTGGCTACATTTGCTCTATGCAGTGGCAGGCCCGTAGCGTGCGGGGGGCCAGGGGGGGCCGGGTCACCCTGCGTCTTGTCTGCCCCCCTCCCTGCTTATTTGTTCTACTTAGTAAAATGTATTACCTTGCCCCC
>JAGDYQ010000051.1:4654265-4680068 GCA_021962125.1 Bulinus truncatus
ACATATCTCAGTGACAATAAAATGTGTACAGACATTCCCTTGATTTCTCAGTGTAAGGGTAATGTATCGAGTTGGTGGACAATAAAATGTTTACCCGTAGTTAGGATTCTTGTGAAATATCTGCCGCAAGTCTGACTTTGTCAGAACTTGATTCCACATAAAATCTGGCCAGGTATACACAGTTTCAATCACCAAGGCTATCGTCTGTCTAACATTCTGACATAAGGACATTACATATGGTGGGCTGGGTGAAGGTGGGGATAAAATATAAATGAAGAATTGGACCAATGGAGTGACAGTTTACGCAATGACACGTTTATTTTGCACTTTTCAGAATTCTATTTATAGATAGACTGAAGTGTTGTGATAGTTAGAAGTTCTAAAGACATGTTTAGTTCACAATTTTAAGAATTGTATTTATAGATACACTCGTGTTGAAAAGTGCTATTATAAAGTGGGTTGTAAAAAATATGTCTTTACAACAACAGAAACAATAATAGCCAAATATTGATATTTTTAAAAATAAAAAACAATTATATCATAATCTCTACATCATTTGATTAGTAAAGAAAAATGTGCTACTTTTATTGAACAATGTACAATATAATATGAAAACGAGGTAAACAACTAAAATTATATCCAGATCTGTGTTAGTCACGTGACTCTTATCTTTAGACATAGGTAGCGGATATATGTCAGGCGGTCAATCCATCAAGCTGCCTACCTGTAAACAAATCATTCATTGTGTCGGTCCATCAAGCTGCCTACCTGTAAACAAATCATTCATTGTGTCGGTCCATCAAGCTGCCTACCTGTAAACAAATCATTCATTGTGCCGGTCCATCAAGCTGCCTACCTGTAAACAAATCATTCATTGTGTCAGTCCATCAAGCTGCCTACCTGTAAACAAATCATTCATTGTGTCAGTCCATCAAGCTGCCTACCTGTAAACAAATCATTCATTGTGTCAGTCCATTCTTTAAAAAGTTTTTCTGTCCATCATTCACACAGCAAATCAAACTGTTCATCTGTCAGTAATTAGTATTGATTTATTCAGTAGTCCAGTCATTTAATGCCTCAGTCTATCGAACTAGAATCAATACATCGTATACAGAGAAGAGCTGTTCTCACCTTTTTTGGTGGCTTCGACAAAAGTACATATGTGGGTTTTCGGACATGGTGCATATGTGGGTTTTATGACAAGGTACATATGTGGGTTTTATGACAAGGTACATATGTGGGTTTTATGACAAGGTACATATGTGGGTTTTATGACAAGGTACATATGTGGGTTTTATGACAAGGTACATATGTTGTAATGTTGTTATAAATGTTGTTATAAATTTTGTTATAAATGTTATAAATGTTGTTATAAATGTTGTTATTAATGTTGTTATAAATTTTGTTATAAATGTTATAAATGTTGTTATAAATGTTGTTATAAATGCAACTTGCTAATAGTTGGTCACAAATATTCTTTCAAAATTTGGTTTCCTCTTTGACAGATTGATCTCCCTTTGGCCTGGCAAAATAAAAATCCCGACAGAGGCCTCTCTGTAGCTGATGAACTGGGCCAGACAGACTCATTGATAGATAGATAGATAGATAGATAGATAGATAGATAGATAGATAGATAGATAGATAGATAGATAGATAGATAGATAGATAGATAGATAGATAGATAGATAGATAGATAGATAGATAGACAGAGTACTATTAACAACGGATGAAACAAAAAATATTTACGCCTCGTGGAACGCATTTCAAACTAAGCACCAGACGAAGTAATAGTTTGAACTTATAGTGAGTCATTGAGTCCTATCAGATTGGTGTATAAAGGAAATTTACATTTTCTTTGCAGAATTTGCAAAAACCTTTTTTTTTTTTTTAATTTAAATCGATAATTGGGGTTGTCTTGAAGTTTTTTCCAAGGAATCTACTTACGTTTGTTTACTCATTAATATTAATGGTAACTAAGGCCGAGGTCGGGAACAATGGCAGGATAATCAGCTCCGCGGAGTCTTAACGGTTTCAGCGAAGTGCGTTGACTAAAGCCTTTGTAGCCAAGGGGAGATCATTCCGCTATATTTTCAAGACATCTTAGAGTAAGTGAACTGCGGAACTGCGACACCACCCCTTCCCCGTCACCTATTGATATTATATCGATAGACTACCGCATAACGAGTCCTTTCTTTATAATGGTACAATATATGACGTAATCTCTAAACTTAATGTCTCAACCTTTCCCCAGTTTATAAAAAAAAATTAATTACAAACATCTTTATCTAGAACTGCACATTTCACAGTTCCAACATCGTGAAGCAATGTTTCTGTGTGCATGATTTCAATACAAAAACGTAGCAGGGAATTGAAAATTATGACATGACCAAATTAAAACTTCAAAATGTTCAAGTAAAAGAGTGTCTTCAAACTAAGTTCATTAAAAATTGACAAAGTATGCTGCAAGTAATATTACTTTCAATGTCATTGATTTATACCTTGTCAAATTGACAAAGTATGCTGCAAGTAATATTACTTTCAATATCATTGATTTATACCTTGTCAAATGAAAGAATCCGTGCTAGTATTCGAGATTGGCGCACACGCTTTTAATTTTTGATATGACATTCTACTGGAGAGGGGAGGTCCAATGCGGCCATCGATTTTGTCTGTCTATTAAAACGGCCCTGTTCATGTTGTTTGAGGAAGAGTTAAAGACAGGTATATGACAGTTACGTGACAGTTGTGTGACAACAGGGTGACAGTCGGGTGACAGTTGAAAGACACCTGAGTGACAGGTGAGTCACAAGTACTGCGATCTCTGCCCGACTGTAATGTGGCTGTGGATCGACAACAAGTTATAGTCTCACCCCCCCCACACCCCACCCCCCTTTCAAATAAAATATTGCTGCCCTTTGTTTTATGTCACATGCGCTACTGTTTCATTTGTCTATTGTCCCATGTCACACGAGCTATAGTTTCATTTGTCTATTGGTCCCATGCCACACGAGCTATAGTTTCATCAGACTCGGGGGGAATAGCAAACATGTTCATTGGAAGAGAAAACAAACAGCCTATGTACCACATGGATCATATTTTAATGGGCTGGAGAGGGGGGGGGGTGGGGGGAGAGGAGAGAAATAATTGCCCACTTTAAGGAGCTTTTTGACAATGACGTCATTTGTTTAAATTCAATCTTATCTGCTGTACCTGGAGGCCACAACCAAATTATCCGCTGTACCTGGAGGTCGAAAACAAATTATCCGCTGTGCCTGGAGGTCGAAAACAAATTATCCGCTGTACCTGGAGGTCGAAAACAAATTATCCGCTGTACCTGGAGGTCGAAAACAAATTATCCGCTGTACCTGGAGGTCGAAAACAAATTATCCGCTGTACCTGGAGGTCGAAAACAAATTATCCGCTGTGCCTGGAGGCCACAACCAAATTATCCGCTGTACCTGGAGGTCGAAAACAAATTATCCGCTGTACCTGGAGGTCACAAACAAATTATCCGCTGTACCTGGAGGTCTCAAACAAATTAGTGTCTAGTGTACGTATTGAGGGCTGTGTATAGTCTAGTGTACGTATTGAAGGCTGTGTATAGTCTAGTGTACGTATTGAAGGCTGTGTATAGTCTAGTGTACGTATTGAAGGCTGTGTATAGTCTAGTGTACGTATTGAAGGCTGTGTATAGTCTAGTGCACGTATTGAAGGCTGTGTATAGTCTAGTGCACGTATTGAAGGCTGTGTATAGTCTATTGTACGTATTGAAGGCTGTGTATAGACTAGTGTACGTATTGAAGGCTGTGGCAATGTAAATAGAGACGCGGCATCTATTGAGTACTTGATCCTCTACAGTCTACATGAAAGGGTGGGGGGGAGGACGTTGTAGACAGGAAGAGGTTTAGGTCTAAAGTTTATGTTGTTGTTTGTTTATTTGTTTGTTGTTTATGTTGTTGTTTGTTTATTTGTTTCAACAGAGGGGAAGAAACAACGTGATGAGAATGAATGAAATATAAAATTGACCGTCGGGAAAATAGATCGGGAACGGGTGTGTGTGTGTGGGGGGGGGGTACTGTGACTTCCAGGTACAGCAGATCTTATCGAAAGTAAACAAATGACGTCATTGTCATAACGCTCCGCATAGTGGGCATTGATTTTCTCTCTCTCTCCGCCACGCCCCTCCATAGAGACCCACAGGGTGAACTGGCTGTTTATCCATACATAGGTTTATATACTGAGTGACTGATTGACTGATAGTTGGCTGAATAGTAGAATGGTTGACTAAATGGTTGACTGTTTAATCTACCCGCGTTCAATTTCCTTTAAATTCATTTGCCAACCAACATACTCGTTTCTTATCAAGAATGTTTTCATTTGTACCACTCCATACAACTAGGCCTATAGTCAGCAGTAACAATAACACGGTTCCATTCAAACCCAACGTTACCATTCGAAACACTGCTACTGGAATGTTTGACTTACTCCAACCAATGGACATGTTTACCCTAAGCTGTCAACAGACACTCCAGACTTTTTGAACTCCTAAAAGTCAGCGATGGTATTATTATTATTATGACTAACCCATTTTAAAACTCTCTGCACCTCAGGAATAAAGGACAACAGAATACAGATCATAGGTGTAGTAAAGCTAGCGATGGCACAGTAAATCGGAATTGAAAATCGAAAGAAGCGATACTATTTGCTGTAATAGTAGTCAAATTAAACAATTTCAAACCTGTTTTTTTTTCGATTTTCAAATCGATTCTTTACGTCATTTATAAGCACGGTGGTACACGAGTACACATCGTCTGCTAACAACACGTGTACATATCATCTGCTAACATCACGTGTACATATCGTCTGCTAACATCACGTGCACACATCGTCTGCTAACATCACGTGTACATATCGTCTGCTAACATCACGTGCACACATCGTCTGCTAACATCACGTGTACACATCGTCTGCTAACATCACGTGCACACATCGTCTGCTAACATCAAGTGTACACATCGTCTGATAACATCACGTGCACACACACGTGCACACATCGTCTGCTAGCATCACGTGCACACATCGTCTGCTAACATCACGTGTACACATCGTCTGCTAACATGTTAATGTATCTTGTGGAGTCACCTGTGCAGCTTGAGGTGACCTACATCATTACCTTCTCTAGTTTAGTATGACACAGCCCCATAGCGTGAAAATTCTACAGCAGGGGCCAGGCATTTTACAGCAGGGGCCAGGCATTCTACGGCAGGGGCCAGGCATTCTACGGCAGGGGCCAGGCATTCTTCAGCAGGGCCAGGCATTCTACAGCAGGGACCAGGCATTCTACAGCAGGGGGCCAGGCATTCTACAGCAGGGACCAGGCATTCTACAGCAGGGACCAGGCATTCTACAGCAGGGGGCCAGGCATTCTACAGCAGGGACCAGGCATTCTACAGCAGGGACCAGGCATTCTACAGCAGGGACCAGGCTTTCTACAGCAGGGACCAGGCATTCTACAGCAGGGACCAGGCATTCTACAGCAGGGACCAGGCATTCTACAGCAGGGACCAGGCATTCTACAGCAGGGACCAGGCCAATAGCAGCGGGGGTGGGGGCAGGAAATATATGTTACTAAGTAAAGCAAACAAGCAGAGGGGGGGGGTTAGACAAAACGCAGAGTGGCAGCCCCCTAGCCCCCCCCCCGAAGGCTACGGGCCTGGTTTGACATGATTACATTAGTGACATTCATGATGTGAAATCAAATGACATTGATGCACATCTTGACATCTAACAGTACAACAAGCTCGCTTTGTCACAAGAAATAATTACTTTAAAGTTGTGTCTCGTTCTGAGCTAAAACAGCCCCACGGTGTATGGTGACCCCACGGTGTATGGTGACCCCACGGTGTACGGTGACCCCCACGGTGTATGGGTACCCCCACGGTGTATGTGACCCCACGGTGTACGGTGACCCCCATGGTGTATGGTGACCCCACGGTGTATGGTGACCCCCATGGTGTTTGGTAATCCCACGGTGTATGGTGATCCCCATGGTGTATGGTGACCCACGGTGTATGGTGACCCCCATGGTGTATGGTGACCCCACGGTGTATGCTGACCCCACGGTGTACGGTGACCCCCTCGGTGTATGGGTACCCCCACGGTGTATGTGACCCCACGGTATATGGTGATCCCACGGTGTATGGTGACACCGCGGTGTATGGTGACCCCACGGTGTATGGTGACCCCCATGGTGTATGGTGATCCCACGGTGTATGGTGATCCCCATGGTGTATGGTGACCCACGGTGTATGGTGACCCCCATGGTGTATGGTAATCCCACGGTGTATGGTGATCCCCATGGTGTATGGTGACCCACGGTGTATGGTGACCCCCATGGTGTATGGTGACCCCACGGTGTATGCTGACCCCACGGTGTACGGTGACCCCCTCGGTGTATGGGTACCCCCACGGTGTATGTGACCCCACGGTATATGGTGACCTCACGGTGTATGGTGACACCGCGGTGTATGGTGACCCCACGGTGTATGGTGACCCCCATGGTGTATGGTGATCCCACGGTGTATGGTGATCCCCATGGTGTATGGTGACCCACGGTGTATGGTGACCCCCATGGTGTATGGTGACCCCACGGTGTATGCTGACCCCACGGTGTATGCTGACCCCACGGTGTACGGTGACCCCCACGGTGTATGGTGATACCACGGTGTATGGTGATCAGCATCACCAGTCTCAAGCATGTATCCATGTGGTATTTTGTCACGTGACCTCAGTTGTAGTTGTTGTAAAAAATCTGTCCTTGACCCTCATCTCGACCGTATCACAGAATCTACCTGAGCGGGATCTCTCTGACCCGCGGGCCCGGGGCGGCTTTACTAGAAACTAACTGATACACTTCAGTAATTCACTACAGAAAGTGGATAGTAGTAATACAAAATGGCTACGTTCTGGAGGCTAAGACTTACTTACAAAGTTTGTACATACTAAAAAAAATTTCTTTTCCATCGATATTTGTATCAACTGGTTTTTCTTTTAATGAAATCATAAGTCGCGCCAATCTTTTGTCTGTCTGCATACTGACATAAGGGACATAACAAAGACAAGGTTTGAATTTATTGATTGAAAGAAAGGGAGGTAATGATTTCAAAGGTGAATGGAACCTGTTTCATTTTCCCTTCCTTCAACAAGTTTTAATCAACACAGTCACGGACAACATGTGGGGCGACCAATGGGAAGGAACATTTGGTCAGGTTGAGAGAGAGAGAGAGAGAGAGAGAGAGAGGAGAAGAAGAAGAAGAAGAAGAAACAAGCAATTATCAGTACGTTTGTTAGCTTTCAGTAAATATTTGTAAATTTTGGAAATGTTTATAAATTCAATTGTGTAATGCATATATCTGTGAAAAAAAATATTATAAAGACGTTTCTTTATATTTGAAAAAAAATTATTTTCTCTTAAATCTAACTCCAAGTGGTTTGTAGTTACTGAATAGGACTCTTAATTGAAAACATTCGAAATTGTAGTCATTTAATCGTCCGAAAACTCCGTCAATTGTTGCATAGCTATGATACTTTCAATTAAACTCAGAACACAAGCTTACTATTTCATTTGATGAGTTTCTTAATAAATCTTGGTGAAACTACGTGCTGCAGTATTTTGCACCAAATGAATGGGTTATTGAACGTACAAGGGGTCATATATATAATATATAAGCCCTTTAGGAGCCCTGAAGCCCGGCCCTCAGAGGTCCTATCGCAAAATGAACTTTTGATGTACACATGGCAATCCAAGACCTACAAAATGATATATACATCATGGGTCTAGGACGTATGGTTGCTGAGATATAGGGCGCTCCTTTGTTAATACAGCTTATATAGTAAAAAACGGTACTTTATAAGCCCCATTTTACGGCCCTCAGAGGTCAGATCGCGAAATGAACTTTTGCTGCACACATGGCAGGCCAAGACCTACAAAATGATATATACATCATGGGTCTAAGACTTATAGTTGTTGAGATCTAGGGTGATGACAGACAGACAGACAGACAGACAAAACGGGGACAATAGAGCATTTTTTTTTTGAAAATGCTCTAAAAAGAACCGAGTTGAATGAGTGAATGGAAGAAAAGCGGAATTATATTGAAAAATAGATAGATAGATAGATTAAACTTTGACCTCTGGATGTAATCTCCAACCCATAATTTCCAACATAAAAATAATTCTGGGCCCTTTTTTGCACACCGGATCATTCTCCGCCCCACCCCTGGGCCCCTCTGTGGCGAGCAAGTGCGGCCCCTCCCGCTTGTTGACCTCCCCTCCCCCCCCCCCCCACTTGCTCCTCTCCGTCCATTCACATCTGCAATGTTTACATAAAATGTATATTTGGTCCTGATAAACGCGCCAACCATCTGCTCTAACTCCAACCCTGCTGTCAACAAAGTTTGCCTGCGCCTGTTCTAACCATAGAGTTTAGCTTGAACTGGTAGCATATAGGTTTTGAGGATATCTGTATTCTGTATACCCTGACTGCGCATGTCACGAAGTTGGGGAAAACAGAATCGTATCACCTTTCACTTGAAGAGTGCCTGAGTCATTACAAATAACTTGTATATGATCTCTCTCTGCTATGCTTGAGTGACATTCCATTCTTTGAATAAACTATTTTCTTGAGATTTCTTTTTTTATAATTTATTACACGAATTGGTAGAAAAACCTTAGAACTCTTTGCTACTGACGTAGCATGGCATGGATTTAGTGTTATATTTGATTAGCAGACTACATAGCTTTATGTTGAGAAGCAAGGTGTTATTTCTTCAGTGATTGTATTGACCATAGACACTGCTGGGTCGAACGTTACTTTCAAGTGGGTCACTAAAAGTTGTAAAAATGACTTAACCGTAAATAAATACAATTAAGTTTATCTTTTTTTTATCAATGGATCGCGAGTGGCACCAGTTGGAGAACTACTGCAATGTGTAGCAGGTCCTAGATTACCTTGTGAGTTAGTGCCAGGGCCGGCCTTACGAATGGCGGGGCCCAATATAACGGATGCTTGAGGGGCCCCTCTGCCAGGCGCGGGGCCCAGTTTGGAGCAATCGGTCAAATCGGCCCAATTGGCTCTGGTTAGTGCTGTTGTTTTTGGTGTGAAATTGAGTTGAAATTGTAAGCTCAGTTTTTTTTTAACAAATAACAATCTATCTATCAATCAGTCTATCCACCAATCATTATATCAGTCTATCTATCAATAAATCTATCAGTCTATCTATCTACATTATTGGGTGGATGGGTGACGCTTAGGAATGAGCTAGATCTGCACGCTGTGTGTTGCTGGTTCAATTCCAATCATCTCCCGTGGTGCTTCCACGGCCATTGCACTATCGGGCATCGTAAGGATGAAACACGGGTATTGTAAAAACCATCCCATTAGGAGGGTTACATGATCCAAGAGATAAACATTGCTTCCATAAGAGAAAATTTTAAAAATTCATTTATATATATACATATATATATATATATATATATATGTGTGTGTGTGTGTGTGTGTGTGTGTGTAAGACAAGACAGACTAACTGACAAACCTACTTACAGACAGGCTTATATGAGACAAACTGAATGACAACAGACACGAAATACAAAATTAATAATAATTACACATGACAGACAAAATAATGATAGACTGAAAAGACGATCTCTCAGAAATAGTACGCAAAGAAACTGATAAGCAAGCAGGTAAGGCAACAAACAGATAATCTGGATGGCTTAAATGGCAAGACAGACAGATAGGCTGACAAACATGCAAGCAAAACAGAATGATTGAATTAGTGACCAATGACTGAATGATCAGAACATATAAGGCAAAGCAGAATGACTGAATTAGTGGCCAAAATGACTGATTGAGCAGACCATATACAGACAAAACAGAAAGGCGGACAGACAGACAGGCAGATATATTGATTGACCGATGTTGCAGAGTGTAAAGGAAAAAAAAATGTCATTTGATTGATCCAAATGAGGACCCGTGAACAAAAAAAGCCAACCGTTAATTACCTTCCCCTGAATGATCAAAGGGGGAGAAACCTTTCATGTATAAATAAACACAAGTTGCACGTGACCACTATCACGTGACTGTATTTGATGCTAAATAAGTCCATCGAAAAGTAAACATTGTTCGTATTTGCCTTCTTCACTTGTGTACATCATGTGATTGTCTGACCCTAAATTACTCACCCCCCCCACAGACGCAAAACCACAACCGCAAGGCCGTCTTGACACACTGACCTGTTTAACACCGTTCGTTGACCACAGCTTTAGTGAGGCCAAAATACAGTCTATATATTGTATAGTGAAAATACTAGAAAAATGTATATACTGTTATACTTTACTTTATGCAGCTGTATATACTGCTATACATTACTCTATACAGCTGTATATACTGCTATACTTTACTTTATACAGCTGTATATACTGCTATACATTACTTTATACAGCTGTATATACTGCTATACTTTACTTTATACAGCTGTATATACTGATATACTTTACTTTATACAGCTGTATATACTGCTATGCATTACTTTATACAGCTGTATATACTGCTATACATTACTTTATACGGCTGTTTATACTGCTATACATTACTTTATACAGCTGTTTACACATACACTGTTTAAGTTGTTGTTTTTCCGGTTAAATGACTCAACAGAAATTGAAATCCGCACCCCCCGCCCCCCCCCCCCCCCCCAGGTACGCCACTGCCATTAAATCCTGACCTGCAGACAGGGCCGGCATGACGAATTGTGGGGCCCAATTTAACGGATGCTTGCATCAACTATTACTATTCATAGAAATGTAAATTGCGGGGCCCCTGCCAGGCCTAAGGCCAGTCCTGCCTGTAGATAATGAACTGACCATGAACTGACCATTTCATCATTCTCAGGGGTATACATTCGGTTGTGTGGTTCAAAGAATTTAACCATAGCTTCCATGAGACCAGCATAGTTATGTTACATCCATGAGACCAGCATAGTTATGTTACATCCATGAGACCAGCATAGTTATGTAACATCCATGAGATCAGCATAGTTATGTAACATCCATGAGATCAGCATAGTTATGTAACATCCATGAGATCAGCATAGTTTTGTAACATCCATGAGATCAGCATAGTTATGTAAGGCAAAGCAGAATGACTGAATTAGTGTAACATCCATGTTCCAATGCGTTCCATCAGAAAAAAAATCACCGAGTTTAAGACCTGCCAGTACGAAGGGGAATGAAGGCCCCCAGTTTTCAGTCAGCTATATGCCCTTGATGATCTGTCTGAGGACCAGCCCCGTAGCCAAGGGGGGCACTGGGGGGCCGTGCCCCACCACGCTAGGTGTGGAGTGCCCCTTCCCCCGCTTAAAAAGAAGAAAAAGAGGAAAAAATAAAGAAAAAGCAACTAAAATGAGAAGGTACCCCCTTGCTGGGTATTGGTGCCCCCCCCCCTGCTTACTTTGACCTGGCTACGGGCCTGCTGAGGACCTGTGATAAAGCGACTTTTCAATTTTACTAGCAATCATACGTCATTATAAAACAACAACAACAGGGTCCAGTCATTTAGTCAGAATGCATTTTTGAAGACCGGACTTTACCAAAAAAAAAAATTTCTATGACAATTTTTATTATTGTTTCTTCGTAATTTATTTTATAAACAAACCGAAAAAAAAGTATTAAACTATAATTAAATAATACTTCTTTTAACATAATTTTTTAGTTAATTTAACACAATTTAAATTGAAAAATTAAAAAAAAAATAATAAATACATATGAAAGTTTAGAATAAAAAAATATACAAAATAAATCAAATGTAACGGGACGTGACGGGCACAAAAAAACAACTTAAGACTGTTGATAAATAAACACAGCGTCTCTTTGCAGTCAGCAGACGCCAAACAAAAAATCTCTACTCGCTGTGTCGCGCTTGGCAATCAATATGGCAAGGCTCTAGTGAAAGGGGCGAGGATATCGCTGTTAGACAAGCGAGACACATTCGCGCAGACGACATGGACTTGTACACATCCGGATAAATGAAAATGATACAGTCAAGACATGAAGCGTAAGTTGATTAATATTTTAACAATTCATCTTTTTTTGTAAATTCAATTTCACAACATTGTAAACACAGAGCTATTAGTTTGACAATTTTAATTGTAAGTATTGCGTGTCAACAACGACATCTTTAAAAACAACAACAAATCTACATATATTTTCACACTTTTAAGTAACATTTAATATACACAAGCGGCTCATTTTAAAGCCTTTATATTACTGATATCAAAAGGTGAAAAATAAACTGTGCTGTGTTTACAACACAACCTTGGTGCGCCATCAGTGTGTTACAATGCGAGAAGACAGTGTGTGCAACATGCCGTGTAGTTGCCGGTCTAGGCCATCATCACCACTCTCACTCGATGTGTTGTCTAGTGACAGTAGTGTTATTTAAGATGTTCAATTAAACTCGCCACTTAAAACTGTATACTGAATGTTCAAACTCTTAACTTGGGTAGATAGCTAGCTAATAAATATTTTAGTTAACATCCCAACACATGCGCACGTAATAAACAATTTTATTTCGATTTCTAGTTATGTATTTATTGGATGCATTTGTTTCCTCACTTTGTTTGACTTTCTTTCAAATTGTGTACATATGCATATTTCTTGACATATTTGCCCACAAACACATCGCGTTTACTCAAGTATAATAGTATATTATTCAGTACAATATTAAAAAAAATGCTTTTAGTTTATGTACCACAAAAACAAGTGATGTTCATTACATAACACTTTGGATAGAATTGACAATACATGTATTATTTTAGTATTAAGAGTCCATTTCAGTGATTCCCTAACCTGTACGGTTCCCCATCCACCACTAATGAACTTTTTTTCAAGACACATCTATGAAAAAAATATTTAATGTCACATTAGATATTGTCTGCGGGAGGCTTAGATATTGTCTGCGGGAGGCATAGATATTGTCTGCGGGAGGCTTAGATATTGTCTGCGGGAGGCATAGATATTGTCTGCGGGAGGCATAGATATTGTCTACGGGAGGCATAGATATTGTCTGCGGGAGGCATAGATATCGTCTGCGGGAGGCTTAGATATCGTCTGCGGGAGGCTTAGATATCGTCTGCGGGAGGCTTAGATATCGTCTGCGGGAGGCTTAGATATCGTCTGCGGGAGGCATAGATATCGTCTGCGGGAGGCTTAGATATTGTCTGCGGGAGGCTTAGATATTGTCTGCGGGAGGCATAGATATTGTCTGCGGGAGGCATAGATATTGTCTGCGGGAGGCTTAGATATTGTCTGCGGGAGGCTTAGATATTGTCTGCGGGAGGCTTAGATATCGTCTGCGGGAGGCATAGATATTGTCTGCGGGAGGCATAGATATTGTCTGCGGGAGGCTTAGATATCGTCTGCGGGAGGCATAGATATTTTTTGCAGGCAACTTATAGAAATAAAACCTTTCTAAACGAAATGTAGTCATCGCTGTTTTGTTTGTTCGGCGCACAGCTTAGAGGCCACACTGCTGGTCACATTATTATAATGCTGGTTTCACATAGAAAGTTAACACTGAGATTATAATGCTGGTTTCACATAGAAAGTTAACGCTGAGATTATAATGCTGGTTTCACATAGAAAGTTAACACTGAGATTATAATGCGCGTTTAACATAGAAATTTAACACTGAGATTATAATGCTCGTTTAACATCGAAAGTTAACACTGCGATTATAATGCTCGTTTAACATAGAAAGTTAACACTGAGATTATATTGTTTACTAATGTTTACCCTTTATTTAATGTAGACAAAAAAAAAAGTTAAAAATGTAATTAGCAAGTTTCCGAAGCCCGAAATTAGCCGAGATATTCATAATCCAAGACTAGTAGCGATTTAAGGTGGTCCATGGGGCATTTAAGGTTTCTGGTGGTTGTTTTTTCTATCTTTTATATTTTTTAAGCTACACTAGCCATTTTTGGCACATGCATACAACATACCAATTAATGAACAAAGAAATAAAAAAAATTATTTCAAAATGTATTTTGTGACTTTTTTGGGTAAAAAAGTGTTATTTTAAGACATATTTTCAAAAATTTTCAAAGAAAAAATTTTTAAAAGCTATTGTAGATATCATAATATAACTTTGCACAAATGTTAATGCAACTTTATCTCAAAAAAGTTAATTTTTCCGGGGGGGGGGGGGGAGGTAGGTTAGAAAAAAAATTATAAAAAAAATTCTATGTAATATTTTCAAAAAAAAAGTTCCCATTCAGTATGAAGTTCTGAAGTTGTAATAGAACTCATCTGCAGTATGATGTTCTGGATGTGTAATAGAACTGTTCTGAAGTATGTTGTTCTGGAGGTGTAATAGAGCTGATCTGCCGTGAATAAAGCGTGGAATACAAGTGACTGGTGGTGTGTAAAGTCCCTGTAAGGATGAGATGAAATCTCTTAGATCCAATAAACCACTAATGGGACTGTTGTTTTATATGGTGCCATTTTATCTCCACCATAGCACCACTGGGGACATAGGTAGGTGACAGGATACACTGGGAGTCGTAACCCACAGCATGCAGGTCGGGTTGCAGCAAGAAGATCCGGCTCGCTACTAAAGCGCTACCCGCTTTGAACAGAGCGCACACGGACAAAATCATAGAGCGTGTTGATTAGTAACGGTTGGTTGTGTCTTGTTTTCATACGGAACTTCCTTAGTGTATGGCTTTCATTGTCCCCAACGTCATACAGCTCTATAAATTCGTTGGACTTAACAATGCAACTATTCAATTAGCGTTAACGACAGTGTTTGTGCAACTTTTCAGTCAGCCCCGCTGTTTAAGTCGGCTTTTTTTTTTTTTGGATCAGTTTAATTGTCTGTTACAGGAGTTCTCAATCTCGTACGATTGTAGAAATACGTCAGCAGCAACATTTTAAAAACACAAAAGCTTCTTAGGAGTAAGAAGAACATGTATAACTAAGTTGATACTGTAACATGGGGCAGTCAAAGTTACCAACAGGTATGACAATATGAATAACTAGTTGATAATGTAACATGGGGCAGTCATAGCTGCCACAAACTATCTTGGACCCTTGACAGTCTCCACCTTCTTGGGCCCCTCTTATCGCACCCTCCCCATAGCTAGTCATTTTGTATCAGATCGGTCGTGTTGCCGGTCATTTTGTATCAGATCTCTTTATCCTTCCTTACAGGGCTGGGCAGTGGCTACGGTCGTGTTGCATCTCCCTTCCCCTCATCAATTAAGTTTTTTTTTAAAATATAACAAAATTTTACTGCTCAATGGAGTTGTTTGACGTCATACTTTGAGAACCACTGGTCTTAAAATGGTTCAAACTCAAGTGATTCTTTTGAAATATAAATATATGTATATAAATATATATCACAAAGGCGGTCCCCGAAGGATCTTATTTTGTCTGTATAAATACCTTTCCCCTGACGTCGGGATTTAATTAAAATATTAAAAACAACAACTGAATGCAGTAATTAGTACAATGGTTTTGTTACATATAAATAATATAGTTTAGAATAATATAATTTAGAATAATTTTATTTCAACAGAATGTGTAGTCATATTTTTGCTGGCAGATATTGCAAACTTAATTCTATTTAAACAAAGAATTATATATTTTTTAAAATCAACATTCTTTAAACTAATTGTGACCATTTTTAGGTAAAAAAAAATGTGTACTTATATATATAATTAGCGCATATTTTCGACAGCCAATATGTATTCCCAAATTACGTAGTTAGAGTAAGAGGTCGTCTGTGACTGGGGTCTTCTAGTGGTCGGTGTCCGTAATATAATACTTGTGTACGTTTTATGTGTACCAAACTGTCATGTGTCGGCCAGGTTTACCCATGATCACATTTACAAACTGTCATGTGTCGGCCAGGTTTACTCATGATCACATTTACTACTTGATATATCCAGTCTGTACAAGTTCTCCACTCACTAGCATGACTTAGTGTACATTTCATAACGGTATTCATCGACTTTACCATTACTGTACATCTAGCCTACCAGTACAGCATTCTTTGACAAATATTGACTTAATTTTTAGTGTGAAATAGTCTTTAACTATTGTGTTCAGGTCGAGTACAAAGCAGAATTACCTGACTTAACTATAGAGTTACCTGACTAAACTATGTTGCAAAGGTAATACTGGACTAAACTATGTTGCACAGGTAATACTGGACTAAACTATGTTGCACAGGTAATACTCGACTAAACTCTGTTGCAAAGGTGATACCGGACTAAACTATGTTGCACAGGTAATACTGGACTAAACTATGTTGCACAGGTAATACTGGACTAAACTATGTTGCAAAGGTAATACTGGACTAAACTATGTTGCAAAGGTAATACTGGACTAAACTATGTTGCACAGGTAATACTGGACTAAACTATGTTGCACAGGTAATACTGGACTAAACTCTTTTGCAAAGGTAATACTAGACTAAACTATGTTGCACAGGTAATACTGGACTAAACATTGTTGCAAAGGTAATACTGGACTAAACTATGTCTATTAAGTATCGCTATTACTATAATTTTATAATTTATTATAATAAAAGACACTGAAAGGATAAAATGTTTATCAGTTGACCCTTAAAGTCACTAATGCAGACATGTGCAAATTATGGTCAGCGGGCCCAGCTTGGCATGTCATTCTGTTTGAACCGACCCGTCCTTGACGTTACAAATAACGCTTACATTTACTTTTCAGTAGCTTACAAACACTCCATCCATCTGCCCTTCGCCCGGCCCTTCTGCCATTTTAAAAACACATGGTGGCCCGCGGTTCGATAAAATTACCGACCCTTGCACTCATGGGACGGTTATTGTTTTTTTTTTTTACATCCCGCCATAGTTTAGTGTACGGTTGCTATGGCGACACTAGCGTATTGCAGAAATTGGTATGTGACTGGACTCAATGAGATTTGAACCTATAAACCGCATCAAACAGACAGGGCTCACAATCATTGCTTCACCTAGTCACATATATCACCATAAGCTCATGTCTAATCATGTCTGTTCAGTGTCTGTATTATTGACCCAATAATTAGTTCATGTCTGGTGTATACACCCGTCGCGTCATCAATTCATTCCGCTGTACCACACTCTATTCAAATTCACTATGAATTGGTGGACCTGTTGACTCCCCTGTGGCGTTGGATTGCTAGCCCCCTCCCCGTTAGTACCACCCAACCCCACTTCAATTTCCTTTGTTCTGGTGTCAGCTAGGATGGTATCACAGAATCGTTTCTTCTTGAAACAATATTTGTTTTGTTTCATTTTTAAAGTTGCGTTCGTTCATTTTTCTTTTGAATTTTAAAATGTAAAAAAATCAGTTTCAATAAAAAATCTTGACTGTATCTAGAATATTAATCGAGTTGATCTTTGAAATCTTTCTTGGTTCCTTTGTGTATAATTATTCCGAGCATGTAATTTCTGTTTACACAACTGTACAATCGTGCTTTGTGGTAAGACAATCCAAGATAACAGCAGTGTCATACTGATGTCTATTGAACCGTGCAGTGTCATCGGCCGTGTGACCTGTACTAAATACTTGTATGTCAATTGTTTTGGCCTAGTTTATAGGGGTGGAGGCTCACGAACGCACGCACACGCATTATGCGCCTTCAGTCACCTCTCTCTACACCGGTGAACTGTGACGTCACGCAACAGTCCGGACTAGGCATGGACAAATTACGGACCGTAAAATTGACTATTTTGATGCGGCCCGCGCTCGCACTGTGTGGTTACCACAACGCACAGCTACCCTTACTTCCCTAACTAGAGTCAGGTAGCCATTTAAGGCTGGGTGGAGTCGTGTGACTCTAACCAGGACATACACAAATTCCCCATGGGGTATCGAACCCAGGTCTCACAGGTCGACAGTCGGGTATCTACACCACTGGGCCGGCCATCCGTCCCACTATATTTATAGATATAGTAGATAGATCGATATATATATATATATATATATATATATATATATATATATATATATATATATATATATATATATTCAATTTTGTATGTTTTCGACACTATCGTAGAGGTGGAGCTATCTCACAGGTAGAGTCAGGACCGCCTTGGTGAAGACCACCATGCCACTGTACTATTTATATTCCAATTATTAAGCCACTTCTTTACAACTTAGCTTTGCTTTCTTTGAAATTCACAGTGGACCAAAACAACCCACTACCGGGTTAAATGAACATTGGCGTCTTCGTTCCAGTACGTCATTGTACTACAGGTTGATATGGTTCCTAGTGTGCGGTGCCTTTGGAAGTGGGGGGGGGGGGAGGGGACGTTCCCTATTCACTCCTAGTGGAACTCAAGTACGCCATTGAGAATGGCTGATGTGGAGTAAGTAAAAAAAACAAATATTGGGCGATAGACATTTAGTATTTGAGAGCCATCCAAAATATTTTTTTTTGTATTACCTTACCTATCGTTATATCCCATACCTTCAACGACGTTTTTTTATTCTATGCTACAGTCTGTGCAATCCTACCTTCCTGTCTCTCCTCGATTAATATCGACAAATCATTACTTGAATTCGCCGAAATCAGTGTAGTATACCTGAGCATGGCGGTATTTCCAAGTAAACTGCATTGAACCAGCTTGAGTCAGTATGGGATAAGTGACTTTGTTCAGCTGTTGCAATCAGGGTCGATAGTTCACATGTTCTTCCCCTGTGTTTCCCGCACATACCCTGTGTTTCCCGCACCCACCCTGTGTTTCCAGCACCTACCCCGTGTTTCCCGCACCCTAACGTATGTTTCCCTCACCTACCCCGTGTTTTCCTCACCTACCTCGCGTTTCCCACACCTACCCCGTGTTTCCCACACCTACCCCGTGTTTCCCGCACCCTAACGTATGTTTCCCTCACCTACCCCGTGTTTCTCACACCTACCCCGTGTTTCCCTCACCTACACCGTGTTTCCCACACCTACCCTTTGTTTCCCGCACCGTTTATCAGTTCGCGCTCTATTAAAATTAATTCGCATTTAACTTGGGACTTTAGCTATCGACTACAAATAAAAATAAAATTCTTGAATAATGTAACAGCCATGGCGTAATAATGTAGGAGGACCAATAGTTGTACCGTTTTCTACCCACAATCCATCACTCCTAGAATATTTAATGCATGCATCAACAATCAGGAGAAATAACAAAGACACGTAACACGGTTTTAAAAATGATTTATTTTTTCCTTTTTCTGTTTGGGCGTTAATTTTTATTCCATGGTGATGATCTTATAATATTACTATGTCTGTATGTATTTATGTCTTTATGTATTTATATTTATGTCTGTATGTATTTATATTTATGTCTGTGTCTTATAATATTACTGTCTGTACGTATTTATATTTATGTCTGTAGGTATTTATATGTATGTCTGTGTCTTATAATATTACTGTGTCTGTATGTATTTATATTTATGACTGTATGTATTTGTATTTATGTCAGTGTATGTATTTATATTTATGTGTGTATGTATTTGTATGCATGTATTATGTATGTGTTTGTATGTATGTATATTTGTGCATGTACGTGTTTGTTTGTCTATATATGTCAATGTATATATGTATATGTATCAATATGTATGTATGTGTCTGTATGTATATGTTATGTATTTGTATTTATGTTTATGTATGCCAATGCCTTTGACTTTGAGTCTTTCTAAAACATTTTCAACTAGACATTTATGTCTCACTGTCATACATTTTAATGTCCACTTTGTTTTTATATTTAAAAAAAAATAAACGTAGACGAAATGTTTTGCTTTGTGCCTGTAAAACAACTCTGTACAACAGTCACGATGTGTTGGAACCTCTTTGTGCCTGTAAAACAACTCTGTACAACAGTCACGATGTGTTGGAACCTCTCTCACTCCAACCATTGTTCAGTATATCGTCAAAAATTATTCCTTTAAATAATATGGTGTATCGATATATATATATATATAAGGCCGTAGCCGAGGGGTAGGGGGGCTCTTTATCATTGAGTTCCAATTTTTTCTTATATAAAACTCTCCGCACAGCCCCACCCCCAAAACAAAATTCTGGCTACGGCCTTACACCCACCCCCGGCTCCCATAGAGTGACTTTTTGACTTCTGGGTTATTTGAGTTTAAATGTATTTTTGACAGATGTCATTTTTAGAAATGTCCTTCACGCATGACGTGACATAATAGAATGTCTTTGAATATTCTCACACATAGGACCTTCACATTGCCTTATTTTAATGAGTCCCGGAGTAGTTGGTATCTATAACTTCATGTATAGTCGTAAGTTTTAATTTTAGTATGTAGAAGTACTTACCAGTGTTGTTCAGACCCAATGAACCAACCTTGTACTACTGTTCCATTCATTCTCTTCACCAAATCTTGTTAAATTGTCTGGGTTTAGGCTCTTCGAGGTATTTTTTTTTTCGCTCACCCAATGATCTGTCCATATTAAGGGTGGGCTAAATTTTTGAATCGCGGTGCACATTTGGTTTCGTAAATTTGACCGGCGATATGGAACCTGAGCAGATAGGTGTTAAAAAGGAATTAACATAGACTGACCAGTGGGCTAGTGCTGTGTTTTACTCTGGGCTAGCGCTGTGTTTTACTCTGGGCTAGCGCTGTGTTTTACTCTGGGCTAGTACTGTGTTTTACTCTGGGCTAGTACTGTGTTTTACTCTGGGCTAGTGCTGTGCTTTACTCTGGGCTAGTGCTGGGCTAGTGCTGTGAAACGATTGTCGGGCCGTATCAAATAGTCCGGCGTCCCGCACCGTTGGTCAGTTCGCGCTTCAGTTCAACTGTTTTGAAACTTGGGCTTAAATATACACAGGTCTTTGTGTTGGTGATCTCTAAAGTAGTGATTGTGTTACACTGATCAATAGTGAATCCCCTCCCCGGGACAATTCCACCGTAAATTCTACTGTGATGTACCTATATAACCCGGAGTACGCCTCTTGACACGACCTCACACATGGCAATATCAGTTGAAATTAAATGTTGAGATTGAACCGCCTCCACACACACAAACATACACACACACAAACTGTGTACATCATTCTTCCGGCCACTGGTATTTGCATTAGTACAACTAGCAATAGAACAACTAGCAATAGTGTAACTAACAATAGTGTAACTTGCAATAGTGTAACTTGAAATAGTGTAATTAGCAATAGTGTAATTAGCAATAGTGTAACTTGCAATAGTGTAATTAGCAATAGTGTAACTAGCAATAGTGTAACTTGCAATAGTGTAATTAGCAATAGTGTAACTTGCAATAGTGTAACTTGCAATAGTGTAATTAGCGTTATATTGGAGTCAGAGACGGACTTACAACAAATGCCGCCCAATCCTTGTACCAAGTTATACTGAAATGGTAAATATGCCTCACATGGCTGGGGCCACTGTTTACGTAATTATAGATTTCATTATTCAAAACTTTCCCTGGACCTGGTACTGTTGAATATCTGGGCAGATAAATCAACTGAATATCTGGGCAGATAAATCAACTCACATTATCGCTGTTAGTCTGGTAGTGGTTACAGCTATCCTCCAGCGGTGATTGGCAGATTGTCAAATGACACACTTCAGTGGTATTGATCAGTCTATACCTTTGATCATCAGAGTTAACCTGCCCTGGACTGTGGTCATGAGAGTCCACCTGCCTCGGGCGGTGGTCATAACTTCAACACTTGACTGTACAAAGCTTAGCTTAGTTCGTGTGTGCCCCACCTCCCTTACCCCACACGGGTAGCAACAATGCATACATACATAGGGGCTACATACAGGAGAACCACATGACACGGACTCTCATACATACATAGGGGCTACATACAGGAGAACCACGTGGCACGGACTCTCATACATACATAGGGGCTACATACAGGAGAACCACATGACACGGACTCTCATACATACATAGGGGCTACATACAGGAGAACCACGTGGCACGGACTCTCATACATACATAGGGGCTACATACAGGAGAACCACATGACACGGACTCTCATACATACATAGGGGCTACATACAGGAGAACCTCGTGGCACGGACTCTCATACATACATAGGGGCTACATACAAGAGAACCACGTGACACGGACTCTCATACATACATAGGGGCTACATACATGAGAACCACGTGACACGGACTCTCATACATACATAGGGGCTACATACAAGAGAACCACGTGACACGGACTCTCATACATACATAGGGGCTACATACAAGAGAACCACGTGACACGGACTCTCATACACACATAGGGGCTACATACAAGAGAACCACGTGACACGGACTCTCATACACACATGGGGGCTACATACAAGAGAACCACGTGACACGGACTCTCATACACACATGGGGGCTACATACAAGAGAACCACGTGACACGGACTGTCATACATACATGGGGGCTACATACAAGAGAACCACGTGACACGGACTCTCATACACACATGGGGGCTACATACAAGAGAACCACGTGAGACGGACTCTCATACATACATAGGGGCTACATACAAGAGAACCACGTGACACGGACTCTCATACACACATGGGGGCTACATACAAGAGAACCACGTGACACGGACTCTCATACACACATGGGGGCTACATACAAGAGAACCACGTGACACGGACTCTCATACACACATGGGGGCTACATACAAGAGAACCACGTGACACGGACTCTCATACACACATGGGGGCTACATACAAGAGAACCACGTGACACGGACTCTCATACACACATGGGGGCTACATACAAGAGAACCACGTGACACGGACTCTCATACACACATGGGGGCTACATACAAGAGAACCACGTGACACGGACTCTCATACACACATGGGGGCTACATACAAGAGAACCACGTGACACGGACTCTCATACACACATGGGGGCTACATACAAGAGAACCACGTGACACGGACTCTCATACATACATGGGGGCTACATACAAGAGAACCACGTGACACGGACTCTCACACACACATGGGGGCTACATACAAGAGAACCACGTGACACGGACTCTCACACACACATGGGGGCTACATATAAGAGAACCACGTGACACGGACTCTCATACATACATAGGGGCTACATACAAGAGAACCACGTGACACGGACTCGCATACACACATGGGGGCTACATACAAGAGAACCACGTGACACGGACTCGCATACACACATGAGGGCTACATACAAGAGAACCACGTGACACGGACTCTCATACACACATGGGGGCTACATACAAGAGAACCACGTGACACGGACTCTCATACACACATGGGGGCTACATACAAGAGAACCACGTGACACGGACTCTCATACACACATGGGGGCTACATACAAGAGAACCACGTGACACGGACTCTCATACATACATAGGGGCTACATACAAGAGAACCACGTGACACGGACTCTCATACATACATATGGGCTACATACAAGAGAACCACGTGACACGGACTCTCATACATACATATGGGCTACATACAAGAGAACCACGCGACACGGACTCGTATATCGTTTTAAAATAGTGGAGATATACCTAAATACATTTAGGTATATCTCCTTCCCCTACGTCACTATCTATCCGTATTTATCTGTCTGTTTGTCTATCGATCGGCTATATCATTTACCTATCTGTCTATAAGTCTGTCATTTTATATTTATCACAATATAAATAACTCCAAGAACAATTATTATGGTTATCAAAAACAATCTATTCCTTTCTTTTAAAACTACAACCGTTCGTGCGTCCCTACTTCTCTCACTTCCGTTCAACATAATAATTCATTTGGTGCGCTCTCACAGGGAATACCCTGTGACATACCTTTACAGAAATAATGATAATTGTTTTTTTCAACGATATACGAGTCCGTGTCACGTGGTTCTCTTGTATGTAGCCCCCATGTGTGTATGAGATAACACGAAATATCGTTTGCTCTGTGTTATAACTTCTACACATAACTTCTACCTCTGGGACATTTTTTAAAAAATTCATCAATTTTTTTATAATTTCTATCGTAGTGGTGTCCATCACACATGACGTGATTTACTTCAGTAAATGTCAGTATTTATAACAGAAAGTAGGACATTGGCCGGTTTTTTTTTTTTTTGAAGTAGCTTTTCAAACACAGTATCTTTCTTTTTACATTAGTGTTCAAATATTCATATGCCTACATGTCTCAAAATCTTGTCATTTGTTCATTTGAAACCATTGTTCGTTTGAAACCATTGTTTATATGATTTCACTGTTTATTTGAAACCATTGTTCATTTGAATTCATTATTTATTTGAATACTACCTAAGGATTGTAAACTATCTACTAACGAGGAGTTTATTTTATTGCTCATTGAGTTCAGCCTGTAATCTAACATCTCTGTTGGAAACATTAACCCTCTCTCTCTTGTTACATGGATTACGGTAAACTATCTGTGGAGTGCATTTCTGCTTGTGCCTATCGCATGTCACCTCTATAAATAAATAGTGACAACAGCGGTCACTGGAGGGTGTCGGCGATAGTTGCCTGCCCTCGGGCTGTGAGAACGGAGGGTCATTGACCTAGCTCTAACGGGCAGTGAAGCGAATCCCCAACAATTTAATATGATGTGAAATATGACTGAAACCATGCATAATGAAATATGACTGAAACATGCATAATGAAATATGACTGAAACCATGCATAATGAAATATGACTGAAACCATGCATAATGAAATATGACTGAAACCATGCATAATTAAGATATTTTTGTTTGGGTCATGAAGAATGTTGAGAACGATTGTTGATGTATGGTATTTCGCAGTGTTTTTTTTTTGTTAAAAAAAATAGGTGCTGGTACTCAGTGATGGATTATCAAACTTTTAACTACCAGTTCGCACCTCGATGCAAGCTAAATCACAACTGCAAAGATACTATTTTAAAATGATTCAATTTTGACAAATTAATAATATACTAAATTAATAATAAACGTTAAAATGCAACAAAAGTAATAATTTTTACCCACACTGAAAAAGGTGCCGGTACGCCACGTGGTGCGTACCGGCACAAAAAAAAGCAGTGGTGTTTCGATATATAGATGTATACACACACATATATATACATATATATCATCGTACATTATATATTTGTGTTGAATCTCTTCTACGTACGGCTATACATGTATATGATAGTATGGGTAATTATATATATGATATATATATATATTGAAAACTAATGTTTACTTTACAAATGCGAATTGCACATTTAATCAATGTATTCAGGAAGTGTTTCGATGACTTCCGGTTCAGATATTAATAATGACAACAGACATGGGGCCAGCGTGAGAACGCAGGCCAAAAGGTAAAGATTGTGATAAATGAAATCGAAAAGTAGACTTGTTCGTTGTTGCCAGGTCTCCTGGAAATGGTTCCTTCGGACTCTACAGTCAGGTCAGTTCACTTCGTTAGGCACAATGATTGCAGGCTGGGCACAATGATTGCTCGCTGGGCACAATGATTGCTGGCTGGGCACAATGATTGCAGGCTGGGCACAATAATTGCAGGCTGGGCACAATAATGCAGGCTGGGCACAATAATTGCAGGCTGGGCACAATGATTGCAGGCTGGGCACAATAATTGCAGGCTGGGCACAATGATTGCAGGCTGGGCACAATGATTGCAGGCTGGGCACAATGATTGCAGGCCGGGCACAATGATTGCT
>JAGDYQ010000051.1:4680568-4704980 GCA_021962125.1 Bulinus truncatus
TCAACAAGGTGGATCTTTACCAATTGCTTCAGACGGAGGTTAGATTTCTTTTTATATCCTATACACGGACACCGCCAGAATATCTTGAAATATCTCTATAGATTGTATCTATCTCCTTATCAAAAATAATTTTTTTCATAAAAAGAATAGATTTCAAAGGTAATGCTCTCTACTTACCTGACTCCTGGATGGCATTTCCTGCCACCCTTTACATTGGTGACTGTCCAGCGCTAAATATGAAACCATTGGCATTAAAGAATGTGCCGCCATTGAATTATGGCATGCTTAAAAAAAATAGGGGAAGCGGCCAATACATCGTGTCAGTAACTTACAAATCATGGGGTCTTTATAATTCCTATTCTTGTAGCTGATATTCAACTTTTAGCTTTATTGGGTTTTGTTAGTAAAACTTCACTAATCAGTGGAGCCTTTGTTAGTCGTTAACTAGCAGAATAATTGGGGGTATTACAGAGATCCTGGGATATCAATAGAAAGACAACATTCAATACAGCTTGTTTTTAAAGATTGTAAAATAAAATTTTCACTGGACGAGATACTTAATTGTTCTGAAAATTTTAAAAAACTAAAGCTTGTAAACTGTTTTCGGTGATTTATTTATTTTTGCTTTTTTTTGAAAATTCTCCGCAGGCAAATTAAACTGCATTGTATTGAAAGCTGAGGCTGCCCAATTCTCAAGCCATGCCACCATGGCACTGTGGAGGGTCTGAGGGATCACAACGCCGCCGCACACCTGTATGATACCGTCCTTCCGTGAGCCAGGAACTTTTTTTAAAAAAATTTCACTGCTGGGAGTGTGCAAAATGCCAGTTGGGTGGTGCGGGCAAGTATTGTGTCTGTGGTAAAGACAATGGTTTCGCTGTCAGGGATGCATGAATATGAAATTAATACAACCGCGGGGTGAAAATAGGTGACATGCTATTTGTTTTTGTTATAATTCCTTGTTGTCGGTCAATGAGGAACTATGGTCATTCTTTCTAACTTTAATTATTATGCTCCTTGCTATTTTATCACATACAAAACTGTATACCAAGTACCAATTTGTAAAGTTGGACTTTTCAAAGATATCCAAAAAAGACTCTTCGAAAGCTACCGTTGAAACAGGGAAAGGTGGGCATTTTATACCATTCTTTCGGTGTTCTTACTTTAGTTCAAATCTCTGATTGTTTTTATGTTGTTGAATCCACAGTAATTTTCCAGTATTTTACCGTACATCACCCTACTATAGTTTAATGATAATAATACTTCTTTTTTTTATTTGATTTCTTTCGGCATTTTCAGTTTGGTGCACCAAAATACACACTCCTTTACATCAATAAACATTTATAATATCTTGTGCACAATTAAAGATCCACATGAATTAATTATTATTCATTTTCGCTATTAAAAAACATTAATTTTTTTTCACTTTATTGATACTTGGTTTAGGGTGAAGCCGTAGGGTATAATGAACAGTGCTACCAAGCAAATGAGGTTAAATTTGTACTAATTTTCCTTTCGTTTACATTTTTTTATCCCTTTATGTTATGATTAAGTTTAAATAATTTCAATAGATTTGACTTTAAAGGGGTAGCAACATACACAAACATATGCCATGATAAAATATATTTATTCTCCTCAAAGTGAAGTTAAACCTAGAATTACTTTAAATTAATTTAAATATTTAACTTTCCCCAACTGCAAAATACAATTGTACCCGGGTTTCTTGAACCTAATTCTGTTCCAAGAACTTGGCACTTCACCCAAATCGTTCATAATCCGATTGAGAAATCTAAACTAAATAAGCAAAAAACGTTTTCAAGATAAAAAGTCGTTATTTTTTTATTTAAACCCTCTGAGGCGTATTACCAGGACAAAGTGCAAATTATACTACCTAATTTATGCATTAAATTACATACCACTTCATGCATTAATTACACAACTGACTTTATGATTAAATGGCACACCGACTTAAGGAATTAAGAATTATGCACAAACTTTATGATTAAATTACACACCGACTTTATGCATTCAATTACATACCAACTTAATGTATTAAGATTACACAATGACTTCATGTATTAAATTACTTTACCACTAACTTACTTGCCCCAATTTACACCGACTTCATGTATTAAATGAACGAGATAAAGAGGCAAAGAAATAAAATTAATTGAAAAATCATTTATCTTGTTACCAAAAACATCGTGGCCAATTTTAACCCTTTATATGAGAGTCTAAATCAAAAAGTTTTACAGGATGTACTACAAAGGATAAAAGTGAAGTTCATTTTAGCCACAAGGTCATCGCTGACATAAAGAGGTGCAGGAATTCATCTGTTTCTACATGCAACATGGCATACATAGGTAGGTACCACAAACTAGCTCAAAATCGTGATTTCGTCGCGTCACTGAAGTCAACATTTGGTTAGTTTTAAATTTAAAGATTTCTCTACTTAAAACTGGATTTTTCAAATCTGCAGGCACAATCACCTAATTTACAAAGTATTTTAAAGCCCTACAATATTTATAGAAATTTAATTATGTTAATAGATTTAAAACAAAGGATAATCTTTTAAATGAAAACCATCACAACGATATCACTACACTAGGCCGACAAGCGATCTAATTTAACTATCTATTTTCAGATTTCCGAAAGATTCTGGACCATATCGTCCAACAGTAATGTCAAGTAGATCAATGTAAAGCTAAAGTTGAATACCCTTTACAACCTACTTAAGATTAATTTAATTGGGAATTAAAAATATTTTAAATATCAGAGAATCAAAATAAAAAGTAATTACTAAATGAATTTTTAAATTTATGTAGGCTTTTCTTTCAGTATCATTAGAAGTCGTCCATTTTTCTTGTAAAATGCGCTAATAAAGCTTAATGACTAAGCATAGCCCAGAATCGTAAGAGCGCTAAAAATAAGATGATGACATACATTTTCTCACCCATTCTTGCAACATCTTGAAAATGGCCGAGAGTCGTCGTGACAAACCCGCTACACTAGTCACAATGAATTGAGTGTACGAAACTTAAACCTCTAGTTGGTGAATAAGCTCAAACTTAGATAAACAATGCATATCACTATTGGTTCATTACTTTCCTAGCTCTATATTTCTTTAGAAACCATTATTAACTGTAGTTATAATAACTTTAATTTGATAAACCTCGAGGCCATTTGATGCTTTTATACATCGAGTGATACCCCTCATGTTGGCCGGACACTTCTATTTTTCTTCAATATATTTTTAAAGAGAGAATAATATTTTCTATTTATTACTTATATTCAAAATTGACTAGTATATCTTTTTACAGTTAGTTAGATAGTTTTAATTAATCTCAAATTTTAAAACAAATATAAAAGATCACGTGATCATAATTTTGTAGTTGTCTCATGTAAACCATGTGTAGTATAGAGTAAAAGACCTGAATTAACATACCTTATTACTAATGGATATTCATTGAACTAGTGTTGTAATACAACTGTTTTTTTATTCTATACCTAACTTCACCATTATCTAACAGAAATAAGTTTTTAAATACTTTCATAATTATCTTCTATCAGACGTGAACAACTTCCAATACTTTGTAAGTGAAGATTGATATAAAGCTTTAGTTGGAGGGAATCCTTTACTGCCTTGGCTACTAAATTAATAATGCGCATTACTTCTTCGACCTGGTTTTAAAAAAAAGAGGAAAATAGCGAAGTCAAAGTGGACAATCTAACCTTACCTTTAACCTTTACATTTTTTTAATTAAAATATCTTTTAATCACTTAGTGCGTTACTCCAGTTATATAAATATTATCCAATATACTATTATTAATATTGATTTCAGTTTGAAATATATAGAAATATATTGAAGTTTGAATATCTTTCAGCTTTAATTTAAACATGGTTCTTACAAATCTAAAAAAAGATGGTAATCTAGTTAATGAAAGTTAACACATAGAAACATATTTTACCTTTGTTGTAAAGACAATCTCAACTGCATATTATATAACTGGTTTAAATCATTTTAATGTAGGGTTAGATGCTTTAAAGCCTTGCAACTTTTGGGCAAATGAGTAAAATGATACACAGTCCACTCAGTCTGTTCTCTTTCAAAACTACAGAGATCCGACCACCAAGCTTTCATTTATTTTTTATTTAAATTATATTAAATAAACAAAGACATTTAAACTCTTGATAGACAAACCGGTGTACCTTTTTAGATCTACTAATAGAGAAATACGCTGAAGAAATAATAAAACAATTAAAACCAATTCTAAAAAATGTTAATGGTAGGGTTATTACTTGGGAAAAAATATAGCCTGTGGAACAGTAGCACTAAGTATCAAGAAGAAATTAGAGTTAAATCTCACTAAATTATAAATAAACAGGGGTACCTTCTCTCTAGTAAAGATGAATGAAACAAAACAGATGTATTTTGAAAACTCTGAAATAATACCTCATATTACTATGAGAGGCCTAGAAAAAGATAAAATTGGAAAAGAAGGAATGATGCTGGATCAACAGTGCAGGATTTATATATAACCTTACGCTATAACTTAGGACCCCACTTTTTTAGAGGCCTGCATAAAAAATTGTCCAGGTGAGCGTTTGTCAACATGATTAGATATTTAGCACCCTGACATTTTAATTTCTGGAATTAGAATAAAGGCCCCCAGTATCTACATATGACGGATTTAAGAGTGGTGTAGATACTCGACTATCGACATGTTATCTGGAAAAAGTCGTCCCTGAAGTCCATCCAGCTTCAAATGGTGGTACCTGGACTTAACGCTAGAGAAGTAAAGGCGCCTGGTGGTTGTGATAACTTACACAATCCCTTCTTATGTCGATGATATAGATAAACAGAAAGAATATTAACTTATCTGCCCCGATACCCCAGTAGAAGGCTAAAGGAAACCTCTCTATATCTCAAATAGTAGGGCCTTATGACGTCTAAATCCATCCTACTGATCGCGTGAATGGTACGTATAATAACTCAGTTAAATGGTATATCGCACATTAAACATAAAAGTAAAAGTCTTAAATTTCGAAAGTTGCCCTTTATTAGGTGAGCTCCTGTAGTGGTAAAATGCGTATATTATTTATTTCCTTTCCATGACTCTATGAAAGAATTAGAATTGAAATTGAAATGTGCATACTAATGTTAGTGTTACTAAAAGAGCACAATAGTAACTTTTCAAATAATACTTAGTAGTGAATTTTTCCCTAATGAAAAGTATTTTAGTTGATTTTTTTTACATGCATGTATTGATCCATCCCTGTACTGTATAAGGTATAAAAGTATTTAGTCTAACGACTATTTATAGTTAGAGAGATATGTGGATAATCCTATCTTTCATATATAAAATGTTAGTTATATACGTAACGGTTGCTTTTTTTGTGCACTTGCGAAAATGGCCAATTTATTTTTTTAGCTTCTTTTACTCCGACTTTTCTAACCTTTGCTATAGTAATCATAAATAATATTGCAGATATTAATGACTATTTGAATATAGAGAACTTAAGTTAACCTACAGATTGATGTAGTGTTGTTGATTACAAATATTGATTATGATTTTTTGAAATATCGCAAAATGTACGAAAATTTAATCTCCGGCTTTGTATTGTTAGACAACTTCAGCATAAAATGATGAAAACCCGACTTTTTTCTAGTATTATAAATTTTAATGATATTAGAAATTTTACTCCTGAAAATTAAGTTTAATTTCATATGGATAATTGGGTAGTTGACTGTAAATGATTTGGTGTACAGGAAAACGTTTTGCAGATAACGCTTGGCAAAGAATGACACTTTTGAGGGTGAAGAGAAAAAAATGAAAAAAGTCACTTTTTCAAAAATTTACATCTCATAAACTATTTGAGCTATGAGTGATAAATTGATACGCCCACCATCTTAGATTCTCGAGTTCTCGCAATATTCAAATTGAAAAAGCTATAAATCCATTTTAAAAAATCAATTTGTAGTACCTAATTTAGGGATTAGGTAAAAAAGGTTATAATAACGCCCAGCCGCCTTTACTTCCAAAACTAATGTAACGGTTATTGTTACGGTACCGGTATCATTTAATGCTAGCTGGGATTAGGGGGACTTTACTTCCTAACCGATAATGTCAGGTTCTGATTATCTGGAAGGTGAACTTGTGAGACTAAAACGCAACTTTTCACATGGGCCTATAAATTTATTTTGTTTATCGAGGATCAAAACCCAGGACTCTCAGGTTCTCACACCACTCGACCACCTGTTCCGAGCTATATAATAGTTGCTTAGCGATTTACTATAGAAATGAAGAGTTTTTTATTTTGTGCAAACTACTAGAGATGAGTGATGAGCGGACGCTCCCGCTGCGGACGCAGATCCGCAGACTTTTCCCAATCCGCAGACATGACAGCGGACGCTTCGTGTGGTTAAGTTGCAGACTCGCAGACTGCACCCGGATCTTCTTTAGCGTTACCTGAAAAAAGTTCAAATCATTTAAACGGGAACTAAATTTCAGTAATGCGGACGCTCGACTAGACCACAGATCAATATTGAAGATTCTGCGGACGCGGATCATTGATAGAAATCTACCCGGACAGGATACATTTTAAGATTCGCACACCTCTGGTACACCTACGTGCTTAACACTCAGCTTAAAGTTGAAAAAAAAAAACTTTCAATTGCACTAGGAAATACAAACTTTTTTTTCTTTTTAAGTCATAAGTATGAGGTATGACGGTGCTTCCCAAACTTTAAACATCTGTGTACCCCCATTTTTATTTTCGTCAATAATGAGTACCCCCTAATGAATAAAAAAAAAACAAAAAAAAAAATCGTGCATGTTGTTTTTACAGTGCTTAAGCCGAGCACATGTTTATTCGGCGTTGACTGCAGGTGCATCACGTACCCTCCATCAAACCTCTTCACGTACCCCTAAGGGCGAGAATGGTCCCCAACCTTTCTACTCCCCACGGACCGGTCAGCGTTTGGATAATTTACCTGAAACCATCTGGAAGGGAGGGGGAGAAGGAGGCAAGAATTATATTCCGTCGTCCCAAGAATGTCGCCAATCACGAGATAGCTAAACAACGGAAATTATTTGGGCGGCCCAGTAAACATTTTTCCACGGACCAAATCCGGGGATTGGGGTGAAGAAATTTACCGCTTCTTGTAGGAAAGCGGGTACCACGTCGTTTTTAAACACTGAGGTAGAAGATGGTTAACATTTGAAATGAAAACGATGCATGATTCTATCTTTTTAGTGCTTACTAAACATGGGCTGTCAATATTTAAAAAAAAAATAGACAGACAATTGATTGATTGATATTTTGGTTAGCTTTCTTTTTGTTTATTTAATTGTTAGAGAAAATCATAAGAAAGAATCAAATGTCACGTAAGACTATCATTAGGCACAACAGGCTTTCATTGATTTGGTCTTTCTGTTGTTGGGTGTTTGTAAACATATCAGCTTTGTTGTCTGCATGTAGTAAACAGTTTGACCCCACCTCTCCTTGCCCATCTCAGAGCCCTCGCTAGTGAATTTTAATAGATAATCTCATTTCCCGTGATTTAAAGCAAGACTGAAAAGGTTCTTGAAAATGGACTGGACATTTGTCTGCCTCGATGATACAACTGTAGTAAGAAATCTAGTAGGCGGAAACAGAGTAAAGGGCGTACACGTTCTCAACTAGAGCAAAAGGTAGGGGTGTGCGTCTGCTTATCGTAATTGATTGTGTCCAGGAAAGAGTTTGCCTTGTTGATCTGCTACACGTATTTGGACAAGTACACAACATGCTCACGAACATACTGCGTTGACCCAGTGGCGTAGCGAGCCATTTGAAAACGATATAATATTGTATTTAAAATATACCATTTTGCGCCCATTTGCGAGTAGCGGCCAGGGCATGATGCCCCTCCTTGCTCCCCCCCCGCAATACGCCACTGGGTTGACCTAAAGTCGATTTGATCAGTTGTTGCCTCTTACAGGATAGGGGCCTGTACTGAAACGTTGTTATACACGTGCAACCTACTAGGGCCCACAAACTGCGAAAGTGCCCCATTATAGAACGGCTCTGCTCACAACAATGCCTCGCAACATAAGGCCCTAACGTGGGACCTGAAGTCCTACAAAACAGGACGAAAGTGATGGGGGAAAAAAACCCCAGTGGAACATGTGATTTGTGGAACGGAAAAATCCGACGATGTCACTAAGTTTACATTCACACACATTATTTTTTTTAAAACAAAGACTGGTGCATTCATTGATACATTCCTCCCTTTCCCGATCCTGAATACGGACGTGCAAATTAGGCTTCCACTCAGCCATAAGCCCTCCCCCCCCCAATAATGAGATCACATAATAAAGTCTTTGCCAATAAAGCTTTGTTTTATTTTCACTCCTGTGTACAAATAATTTTTTTTGCTATTATTAATAACAATGAGAAACAAAAACAATAAACAAACATCTGTATAAATATTTTACGTCCCACGTGTCTTGCTGCAGATCAGAAAGTAAAATTCTGTTTCCTCCGTATAAATATTAATGGTCTGTTGCATGGATCTCGGTTCGATACATGTTTTATAACAAACTTATCATAATGCCAAAATAATTAGACGCACTAACATTCAAACTAATTATAATCTCACACCAGATGAACATGCAAAGGTTTTGCAAAGGTACCGAAAATGTCAGGTTCAGCTATCAGTTTGTGCACAGTTAGTGGCCAGGGTGCAGCTAGTATTTACTTAATTATTCATATTGGTTTCCAAAAAAAAAAAATATCACTATTTCAATAAGCAAACAACATCCTCCAGACTGTAAGGGGACAAAATATCAACAATCTCTCCCTAAACGGTCCCTTCGATGATGGGACCGGTTGGCCAAAAAGTAAGAAGAAAGATCTCATGTTACCTCCTCCTCTGAGGTTGTGACAGTTGAGAGGCCTTTCCTTGTAACGCACAACTTCACCCCACCGGAGTGAAACTGATGATTTTTCAGCTTTCTTCGAGGATAAATCGATGGCCCAGGCTGGGAGATACAAGACAGACAAAATTCTAATTCGAAATGACAGTGAATAAAGACCACCAAGTTTAATGATACTGAAGAAGGAAGGCTAAAGGTGGGGGGGAGAGGGAGAGGGAGAGAGAGGAGTGGTGGTGGGGTGAAGAAATGGAGATGTGGGCTAAGTTCAGAAACTGGGACTAACTATGTGCTATCTCTCTGTCTGTCTGTTGTCTGTATGTCATGCTTTTTGTTTTCTGTCTAGTGACTCTAGAATACCTCTCAAATTGGAAGTGTCTATCAGTATGCAAATCCTGTCATTTATTTTGTAATCCAGTCTGTGGCCTGGGTCAAGAAGGGGTTCTACGCCCCATAAGGCGAAGTGTTATTTTTCACACCAGCAAGGGCGGGGGCGCATCTCCACGTACTTTATTACTTACTTTGTGACGCTATATTGAGGCAACATTTTCAAAGTCCGCCCAAGGCGTCCACTATGCCATGCAGGCCACTGAACCGAATCAACGAAAAATGCCACGTTAGAGGCGCAACCATTTTTAACTTATACAGTCTTCTCCCCCGTCACACATCCATCTATGTTTCATTTTGCTTCTCTCGTTGATATAATTCATACACTTATACTCAAAGGCCAATACTCAGGATTTTGTTATGGGCTGTGCCGGAGAGTTTTATATACAGCAAAAATTGGAGCACAATAGATAAAGAAAGTATATTTTATAATAAAATTTGATTTTCCTTTAAAAATTAAATTGAGGGGGGGGTAGCCACCTAGCCCCCCTGCTGGTACCGGACTACTTATACTTTACCAACTTATTATCGAATGTTGTACTTATCGCCTCAGCGGAAATCTGTATCTCACCTCGGATTTATTTCTGTGTTCTCTCTCTACAGTTTCATGATTACCTCCCCTACATTGATGACACATCCATGAAATCTGAAGAAAGGAGGAAGGGTTGGGTTAGGCTGGCCCGCCTGGTATATAAGTCTGTTATAAAATGACAAGCAAAATGTGGGAGGGTGTGGCATCGCGGGGGGCGGTGCAGGCATCTGGTAGTAGCACCTGTAGGTCTGTGGATTGCTCACAACTTATATCGTATTGTTGATCAAGCATTAAAAAAATAAAAAAAGAAAAAGGTTTAAACCTGAAATAATGAAAAACAAAATTGTCGGTATTAGATATCAAATGAAAGTGTCTCAGTCACCGTTGCGGGTCATAACAGTTATGAAAATGTCCAACCAGCGGCGTAACATTAAGGATATAATCCTGTGGGCGTAACTAGCACTAGTGGCTCAATAAGCGGAATTGTTGCCCGATTCTCGTGTGTCAAATACTTTTTTAAGTGGTGCAAATGCCGCCCATTGCTGGTGGCAAAGTGCCACCCGGAGCTGACCGCGCCCCTTCCCCACTCCGCCCTCCCTGGTTACGCTACTGGCTGTCACATGGGGGGGGGGTCATAGTGCTAGGATTGTTTGCAGGCAACAGTTGTTTTTTTTTTTTTATTTTTTTTTTCTATAAATTTTCACGACTAATACCAGGCAGACTGTCTGAATTATGTGTTTTATCAAATACATCGCCTGGCTTAACACTGGCTTTTAATAAGAAAAAAAAACCACACACACACACACACACACTCACACACACACACATACACACACACCTACCGCTCATCAAATTCAGCTTTTTATTCAGATTATTTTGAGGTTTTTGCAAATCGTTGATTTTTTTTTTTCACCTTCAATCGATGTGTTTTTTAAAATTTTGTTTTGTTATTTTTACTGTTGATGATTTGTCTCTGCCGGCTGAAAAATTTAATTCCTCTTTATTTACTTGAAAGCTATTTTTTTAATCAAAAATATTTTCCAGTTCTCAGCAACTTTATTTACGTGAGCGGCCTAAAACTATTAACAGCCATCCTGTTGAAATGGGCGATTATTTTTGGAAGGAACTATAAGCGTTGTTAATTCCTTATGTGCATTCCGTTGTTGTTGTTGTTTTTATACAAAGTAAAAATATTTTCAAACAGCAGCTCCATGTTCAACGTATTAAGATCAAGTTAACAAAAGTAATAAATATTGACAAAAAAAAAGTGTAACATTGAGAGTGCTACATTCGGCCACCAATGATATAACCAGGACGGTCTTAGGTCTTTTGGGTGCCACACGCAGAGATTTCAAGATACATTTTGGGTACCTAGACATGGGTAAGTTTTGAATTGTAAGTGTTATCAACAGATGCAATTTAAATTGATTCTTCAACTAGTGCCGTAGCGAGGCCTTAACTCGCGCCCGGGGGTACAATACCTTTTAGCCCCCCCCTCACATTCGAAAACCATATAATATTATTAGTAAGAATACACCCATTAGGCGCCCCTTTGTGAGTAAAGGGCGCCCGGGGCATGATGCCCACCCCTGACCACCCTACGCCGCCTCTGGAGGGGGCATATAATGATGTCACGTTAACAATCTTTGGGCAGTTTGGGGGGTATATCATGATGTCACGTGTTCAATCTATGGCAGTTGGGAAGGGGGTATATTATGATGTCACGTGTTCAGTCTTTGGCAGTTGAGGGGGAGGGGGGGGCAACGTGTTTATGTCGGTTCACAATTATATAAGGTTATTAGGCTACATAAAACGCCAATTCAACTATCGTCTGTTAGCTAAGCTAACAAAAAAAAGCTCTACTCGTTAATAAGAATCGATGATTCATGTGTGATTAATATTCAGCTCAGTGAATAACACTGTTATAGCCTGGAATTATAAAAAAAACTTTAACGGAATATTTGAATCTACGATTTCCTTTCTGGACGGAACTTTATATCTTTTGATTGTTTTCACAAATATTTTTTTTCTCCATTTGGCAACTTGTTTTTTTCTTCTGTTTTGCAGGCTTTTTATGTCTGGTCGGTTAACTGAGTTTTGTAGAGCGCTTGACTGTCGACCTGAGAGTCCCAGGTTCGATCCTAGGTGAGCACAAAGGGCATTTTTCCAGGTGAAATTTGACGTAAAGTCACCCTAATCCAGCTTTAAATGGGTACCGTAACAGTAATCGTTACATTAGTTACGGAAGTAAAGGCGGCTGATCGTTTTGGTAAGTATAACCACACAATCCCTCCATATGCCGTGGAAAAATACAGAAACAGATGAACTCTACACTTCATCTTTTGCCTGGTCTTTTAGACTAAGGCAGGGGTCGGCAACCTTTTGAGACGGAAGAGCCAAAAGTTATAATTTACAGTTTTCTCAGCTTTTTAAAGAGCCCATAAAATAAGTTGTTTCAAGCATGTATCTTGGTATTTGATTAGGCCGCAATTGGATATCGAAAGAGTCGCAACTTGACATCGAAATAGCCGCATGCGGCTCGCGAGCCGCAGGTTGCCGACCCTGGACTAAGGCAACTTTACTTGGTTGCTTTTTGACTTGCAGATTTTATTGGACCCAGACTTTTCGACTACTGTAGTTTATGCCGACATACTAAAATATGTTTGACCTCTGCAAATGATGTTTCCAAGTGTAAGTATAAATTAAATAATAACAAATTTCTGTAACGCCATCGATTACATCCTTAATTGCAATGATGTTTTTATTTTTTTGACATGTTATTCTCAACTCAAACAGATTTTGGAGTTTTTGTTTTCATTAAGTGGAAAGATCAAAGCGCTGGGACCGGTGCCCGATTCGATTTAATCGGGTTCCTGGTGCCTGGTTCGATTTAACCGGGTTCTTGAAGCCTGGTTCAATTTATCCGGGTTCTTTGTACGACTCTGGATGGAGGTGCCCACATCAGGCTTTTAATCCTAGACAATTAAATAAATGATAAACATTATTACAGATCATGTGTAATTCATTTCGCCCCAAAGTGAAAAAATAGGTTCAGAATCATTCAACATTCTGTCTTAATGGCATTCATCTCTTTACTTAGCCCGCTGTCCGATGCACTTATCTATATACATCAATTATATCAGATTAGCATGTTTCTGTTTCGTTTTTTTTTTTGTGCAGCGCTCTTCTCGGTTTTGAGTTAGTTTTTTAGTTGTTCCAAAATTGAAGGCAACTCAATGTATTTCTTAATTATCAATCTGAAAGATTAAGAGCAATTTACACCAAATGAGATAACACGTTTTCGAAAATGATTTGTATTAAATTTTATATTTCCTCATTTTTAAGCACTTTGAGGTAATATTATTTATGTATGGAAAGTTGGGGAATATAAGACAGATTATGGTTTCATACCATTATGTTTAGTGAATGAAGCTAATGGCTGAATTACATGCAGTCACATAGTACACACAGTGATGATCTTAAGACTACATGTATTTAAATTATCTATTTAAATAAAGGCAATTGCATTGTTATTTCATTCTTTTTCAACTACTGTTTAATGCATATTTCACAGAGTACGGCTGTGGCCTTGGCAATGACCCGTTAACTGTTTTATTTAGGTACTATCAAAAACATCGGGGGGGGGGGTTGGTTGTTGTGTGTGTGTGTGTGGAAGGGGGGGGAGAAAGGATTCCACGCATACTCCAGTGCACAATAACTTCCAACTTCCCACTGGACTGTGAATAAGAAGGACACGGCCTGGGCATAAAACACTTTTGATGACATCACAACTAGTCCCCCCCCCTCCCCAGCCGGGGCGGACATTTGGGGGAGACCCTCCTTCAAGTGGCCAGCGCTGACGTTACTTCAAAGTCGGCGGTTTATAGGCAAAGAAAAGGAAGGATTGGGGGGAAGGGGGGGGCAGAGAATAAAATTTAAACAAAAAAAAACAGACGCATCCTCCCAGGAGGGATGTAGAGGGTGAGGAGGGGTGGTGGTGGAGGGGGGGGCTGTCGGCAGATTTAATCAGAAGACCAGAGAATGGGAACCCTGGAAGTGGCTGGAAGGGTGGGGTGGAGGATGGGGGGGGGAGAGTACCGAACACTCCGATGAATGGGGGGAGGTATATAATGATGTAACGTGTTCAATCTCTCTCTCTCTCTCTCCTCCGCCCCCCTCCCCTACACACACACTCTCCCCGCAGCGTACCCCGGCCCCCCCCTCTCAGCATCCCCTGTTTCCTCCTCTCAGCGGGATCGCCCACTGGAGGTGCCGTGGTTTAATGACACACTCCGTCACGCTCGTTTTTATTCAACGACTGGTGTGTGCGTGGGTTTCTATTCTTCCGCTACAAGTAAACAATGTTGCCTGATTGCGCTACTAAAGGCGAAAAGTCGCTCATTTTTTTTTTAATTGTAGCAAACAGTTCTTAATTAGCGAATTATTTTCCTACTTAGTTTTAAAAGCCCCCCCCCCCCCCAAAAATGTGCTACTTTAAAAAAAAATTATTTCGCGCTATATTGGTCAAAAACTTCCTAGTAACACTGCAAGTGTCACTTAGAGTATTTCATGCACATTCAGTTATCTAGTTAGATGGTCAAAAAATGACAAATGTTAAGACATCTTGTTAAAAAAATTACATTAAAAAATATATATCGACTAGTCATCCCGCGGCGTAACTTACGCGCCTTATCAATCAATATAATTACTGTAATTTTATTTTTATATAAGCAATCAAACAATATAACAGGATGACATCTTCGGAGAACACATGGTATGCAAAGTTGAACTTTGACCTAACCCGAGCGAAACAACACGAGTGGTCGTCTGTGACGTATTCGGGAATTCCACAATCTATAAATAGTCTTGCGTCTTCTCGAAGATGAGAATTATATATATATATATATATATATATATATATATATATATATATATATATATATATATATATATGTTATTTTGAAGCCCGGTAGCCTCAAGATTCGGCTTACGGACAAAAGCGCCCCATGGTAGTGTGTGTCGTGGTTTAATGGCCTTATGTATATCTCTGTTCCGATATCGTACTAGACATGTGATTTAAACTTGTTTTGTTGTTGTTGTTGTTGCTGTATTGTTTACATTATACACACATTTCACACATTTCATTTAATTGAACATTACAGACAGGCATTGTCTCTTATATTGTCCCTTAAAAGTAGCCTGTCCCAAATAAGGAAAGAACATTCGGTTTGAGAATCACTGGGCCACCGCAATCTATTGGAAACAGAGGGGCTGGGCGTAAGAACGTGAGAGTTAAATCTTATGGTTAACTGTGTTGCCCCATATTGATTGACTCATCTCATTTTAATACCATAGGTTGAGAAGAGGGGGTGGGTGGGGCAGTGACTTCCGATGGGTTGGGGGGGGGGTCAATGGGACCCTCATAGGTTGACAGCCCCCCCCCCGGCAGGCTCGACTAGCCTCTAGTCAGGTGCTTGGTAAAGTCGTTTAATTTTGATCGTTGCCTTTTTTTTTTGTTGTTTACTGTTACACTTTTAACTCTCAACTTTTTACTCAGATATTTTTACATTGTAAACTTTTTTTTTGACCTGTTGAATTGTCTCCCTTAACACTTCAGGGGGGGGGGGAAGGGAGATAAACAAAAATAAAGAAAATTATACACATATTAATTATTATTTTGAAAATTAATATATGTTTTAATGGTGTTCATTTCCTGCTCAATGTTCAGCCAACGTGTCCAGTAAAAAGCTTCATTTGTTTTATCATTTATTCATTTAATTTTTCTTTATAGAATGAAATCAGAAAGAGGTTTTGTTTAGCAATATAAGTTTAAAAGTTAACTGACCGGATATCGTTATACAAGTTAACTGACCGGATATTGTTATGCAAGTTAGCTGAACGGATATTGTTATATAAGCTAACTGACCGGATATTGTTTCAACTTCTCTCAGTAAGAATGTTGATTAACAACAATGTATTGGGAGAGGGGGACTTCATCCAACATTTAATTTCTATTGCTCTTATATGCACAACGAACGGTTAGGGAAGAGATTGCTTATTTTGGAAGTAAATGTAATAATGTAATACTACAAGTTGAACAGCGCTATTTCAGGGCCTCTTCATAGTTAAGTACCCCGTGCGGCCACACAACCCCTCACACGTCACTGAGAAGATTACTGGTACCCAGTGGCGTAACTGTGGGAGGACGGTGGCGAGATAGTCTGACCCAGGCTGGCATTTATTTTGCAGTGATACAGGGGGGCGGTCAGGCCCGTAGCCAGAGGGGGGCTAGGGGGGCTGAGCCCCCCCGTGCATGACCTAAGCCCCTCCCCCGTGCATGATTTGAGTTTTTGACAAAATTTTAATAATAACGGCTATAAAACATCAATCATTTTGTTTAATAAATCAATAATAATAAAAACTTAAAAGTTTATATTTTGGCAATCATTCAGGCTATTTATATATACATGTACTTACATATATAGCTTATCTAATTTTTGGGCATAAAAGATTGAATCTTATTTGTAAAGGTTTGTGTGTGATGTAATGATGTTGGGGGTCTGACTGAACTTGGAGGCGCTGCTGTGGTAGCATGTCACTTATTCCGCACACAAACAATTCTCAAATTAATGCTCAACGCAATGTTGCTGATTTTTCATTTATTACCAAACACAGACTTTAACAATATTATAAAACTTTGGACGAAGGTATGTAATACAGGCACATCTTAGAAAGATCAAATAATATATATGATCTGCTATGTGAAAGCAAATATATTAACTTCTTCTAGAGTTAAATAAAAATACGTCCTATACGTTCAGGATCCAAAAAGTAACTGCCTCTATCACCAAGGCTTGTTTCTAAGCAAAATCTTAAATGACGTCAAACTAGAAAAAAACTACGTCACATAACAATATAAAAATTCATACTCTCTAGAGTTACTTAAAAAGTGTGATTAACACACATGCACAAACTAAATCAATTATTGGATATTTAAATCAACCTTAACTCCTCGACATTATTGAATTTCAATTCTGGGTATTTTGGGCAGCATTCGCATTTGGTGCTTCAACAGCCGTGTGTGAGAGCAGTTTCTCAACCCTCACATGAATGCTCACCCCATATCGCAGATCAATGTTACAAAAGCGTCTAAGCAATCTTTTCCTGCTTGCATTTGAAAAAGATTTAACAGACAATCTGAATGCTGAAGCATTTTTAGGTAAATTCAGTGCTAAACCCAGGCCCGTAGCCATGTCAAAGTAAGCAGGGAGGACCCAATATCCAGCAATGGGGCACCTTTACTTTTTCTTAATTTTTTCCTCTTTTTTTTCTTTTTTAAGTGGGGGGGGCACTCCACACCAAGCGGGGGGCACGGCCCCCCTTGGCTACGGGGCTGGCTAAACCACGAAGTTTGCAAATTTGAAACGTATAATAATATAAGTTCGCAACCAGTGCCGACAAATGGGGGGGGGGTGGGGGCAAGGGGGCCAATGCCCAGGGGCCCGGCAAGTTTTAGGGACCCGGACTGAGCTGGCCAATCAACTTTTTTAAATATTAATGTCAGCCCAGGGGCCCGAAATTTCTGTCGATGGGCCTGTTCGCAACCTTGTAATAGTTTTATATATTGATATCTTCTGAGGACAACTAGCAACTTAAATAAGTTAATAAAATAACATTGGCTTCTGACTTCATTTTTATACATATATATAATAAAATAATAAAGTACAAACTCCGTGATTTCTGAGTGATGTTATTTAATTTGCAAATGTACTTTTTAGCAGAATTAATTTTATTTTAAATTGAATAATTGCGACTGTTGTTGTTGATATCTCTGTTCTTTGTTTTCAATATTTTATAAGAAATATCACACAAATAGCTAAGCTTTATTCATGCATCTTTGTCGTTCTTCCCGGGTTGTACGTTAAACAAACAATATAATAATATAAATCAGGTATCTATTTTGTAAAAATTGTGTAGCAGAACTATTGATCAATATATTTATAACAGGAATCAGAAGTTGCTCAGCCTCAATAAATTTTTATCATTAAAACTCTTTACTATTTAAATTATTTTTAACAAAACTGCAACATGCCATGCATTATTGAAACGTAGTTAAAATTATATATTTCTAATTAATAGCTAAACAATCGGTACTAAAATGCACATTTCAGATATGAAACTGCAAAAAATTTCTTGGGGAGGGGACTCACTGAGATCCCCTCCCCAAACCCCTCCCTCTCCTCGTTCGCAAGCTTTGGCGCTTCCTGCGCCTCCATCTTGCACCCCCCCCCCCGTTATCGCAAGTTTAGGTAAGACATCATTAAATTATCGAAATATTTTTGTTCCTAAGACCAATTTTCAACAACAAAAACAGTTTCCCCCCTCCCCCCCCGGAGTCAATGTTTTGCCCCCCCCCGTCAAAGTTGTCTAAATCCGCCCCGATCATTTCTTCGGCAGCCCCCCCCCCCCGAAAAAAAATGTCTTCGCCCCCCCCCGAAAATGTCTTCGGCCCCCCCCCCCCAATCCAATATTCCTGGCTACGGGCCTGGTTTAGATTGCTTAAATTTATAATTTTTCCGAAATTCCACGGCCCCCCTCTGGACAGTCCACGGCCCCCTAGGGGGCCGCGGCTTCCACTTTGAGAAGCACTGTTTTATGTCATTTGAATGGGGTGGCATTTTTTAGAATCTTCCACGGCGCCACAAACCCTAGTGACACCATCGTTGTTACTCGGAGGGGTACTAAGACCCCTCCCCCCCCCCAATACGATTTCAGGCTTCTTTCCGCTTTACGCCTATTGACGGGCCTGCTTGAAAGACATACACGTTAAAGGAACAGACAATAGAGAGGTGTAACACATTACAAGTTGATGGCACAGACAATAAAGAGGTGTAACACATTACAAGTTGATGGAACAGACAATAAAGAGGTGCAACACATTACAAGTTGATGGAACAGACAATAAAGAGGTGTAACACATTACAAGTTGATGGAACAGACAGTAGAGAGGTGAAACTTAATAAAAGATTCTAACAAAAAAAAAAAAAACCTCAACACAGCTACAACCCACCGCTGGCACCACGGGGGAGGGGGTTGGGGTGCTGCTCCACCTGCAGGCCTCCTCACACTGACTACGCTCATTGCCAGGTGACATTCCACGCGAACTGTTGATCATCTGATTCTCTATACAGATTAATGGTCCAGGAAACGGTTGATTATAAACCAGATAAACAGTCTAGTTCAAGTCAGGTTTATCTCTATTGGACTCTCGTGTTTTTTTTTTAAAAAAAGGTCGTTCTCTAAATGGATGATGGATGTTATTGAAAGTGAATCGGGTGGCTGGGTGGCGAGCCCCAAACAACTTTATGCTGTGGGTGACGGTTCGACTCCCGGCGTGTCTGGTCACCTACGCACGTCTCATGGTGCATCATGTGTTACGGCCCATGTCTGATAGGCGGCAAATGACGTAACACATCCATGGACATAGCACACTCAGATATTGTGTGGATGATAGAAAGTGACTACAAAAAAAAGCGTCTTATTCTTACAGTGACTATCTATCTATCTATCTATCTATCTATCTATCTATCTATCTATCTATCTATCTATCTATCTATCTATCTATCTATCTATCTATCTATCTATCTATCTATCTATCTATCTATCTATCTATCTACATGTCTGCCTGTCTGTCTATACGTCTTTCTTTGTCTGTACATCTATATGTATGTATATCCTTCTCTGTCTGTCTGTATATATCTTTCTCTGTCTGTCTGTATATACCTTTCTCTGTCTGTCTAAATATTATATATATTTCTCTGTCTGTCTATTTAATTATCTTTCTCTGTCCACCTGTCTTATAGCATAATGGGCCGTGTCGTAATGAACCCGACCACTACTTCAATCCATTGAAATTCAAAACAGAAATTCAAACTTGTAACACTGTATGGTCGTATTTGTATTAACATGTATTCTTCATACAGCTATGTTACTGCCAACTATCAGTGTTTGTTAGCTATACTGTATTCCTACATTGCCAACAAACAAAAAAAAAAAGGTAACAGTACTAGAGGAGTTGATCCAGTCTTCAGACTTTAGCTTGTCTACCATGGTGAAGGTTTTTCAATGCACTATCTATTCTCCATGCATGACGTGTTGTATCAATCATGGAAAATAGGAATTCAACTATTTGTATGTATTTTGTTCTCCTTGCACACATATAGAGAGGTTCCGCGTATGCTACATGTCTCTGAATCAACACGCCTGACATTCCTCTCTTCTGCCCCCTTCCCCCCCCCCCCCCCCCATCCTCTCGTCAAGAACCGTTGCGAAACGATACAATTCAAAACCCCCCGTCTCTCGTTTTCGCGCCTCTGAAATACCGTTGCGACCCCTTGATAGTCGGCATCTTTGCTCCCATATCCCCATCATGTCAATCACAAGAAAAATTGGGCGGAGCTTAGTCCAAAAATAGCAAAACACCTGGGAGAAGCTAAGGCACGCGGCGTTATTCCCCTTACAATTTGAATGGGTCGCTAGCCTTAAAAAAAAAATTCAAGGGGGAGAAACTGTATACTGACGATCTAGATTTGCACGAATACGCCGGAGTGACTGAACCTGACCGGATCCCCTCTACATGTTTTTTTTTGTCCGAATTTAGGGTAACTATCGAAATTAGGTCGATATTTTGTGTCTATTCAGTCAAATAATTTTATTTTGTACATCTCAGTTAAGCTAGATTATTTAAACAAAAAAATGCATAGTTCATAACAGTTTTTATTCACATTTTAAACTTTTTTATTTTCCCGCTGTTCATTTTTGAATTTCGCTTGTGTGTAAGGGAATTCCGCTATTGTGCTCGAATACATTTTGAAACACTCGGGACTTGCCTCGGCGTTAGCCTCGGGAAGTGGACTCAGGGAACGCGTGTGTTGTCTGCTGTGTTCTTTTTTTCTTAGAAGACAATTAGGGCCGGCGTGCTTTGGATGGTTGATGATTTTCCTCCATCTATTTCTGAAACTAGAGTTTTCTACAAGACATTTCATTGTGTTGCTGATAGCATGCCGATTATTATGTGGAATTATATTCAATTTTCATTTCCACTCACCGAACTTACTTTTTTTTCAAACAAAAAAGTAAACTTGTGTTCTTATTTCTGATGTCTGTAAATAAATCTATTTTTCGACCATTTAGATTTTTTGTTAATTCCCTAACTCAACGTGTTATACGATAACAGAAAGTTTTGAAGTGTGTTGTACATGTGTAGCACGGCATAGTTGATTTTTTTGTTGTTGCGTGTTTTTTCTGTACTGTAGGTAGTAGAAGTTTGTTTAGTATTTCTTAGCGCTAATCGATACGGTGCTACACTTTATTATTGTGCATGACCGTAAGTGCGAAGATTACGTGTTATTTATTTATTTTTCAGCGTTATTATTAGTTACCATTGATTAGCAAATTAACCAATGAAACTTCTGTTAATTTCTTTAAAAAAATAAATAAAAAAAGAAAGCTGCAGATATGCCAACCAATGAAGCACCATTGATGAAAGTATTTCGCTTGTTCTGTCTTGTATTTCCCACTGTGTCAACGGATGGATTTATTTTCATGCCATAATTGAGATTTGTTTGTGTTCTGCCGGCGACAGTGACAAAAGGGAATACGACGAGATTGTCCAGAAAGTGATTCTTGTGAAAAAAAACTTTTTCCCCCCCCCCTCACCATTTTCAACGAGTACTACTGAGTCTCGTGTAGTGCCCTTCCACCCTCACACCCATCCTTCCAATGGCTACGGGTGGCGTGTCACCATGCCCGGAGTCCGAGGTGAGCGCCAGACACCGAGCAGCGAGGCACATCTATGCTCACATCAGCGACGACCCAACCATAAGGGTAAGACAACTGTTTAAACTGTTAGTTCTGGTCACCTGGTTTCGCCTTATGTAAGACAACAAAAGTTAAGCCAACCATAGTCGGGACACTGTTGAAATATGTATTGTTTATACGTAGGGTTGCCATATTTTTTCATGGACCAACCGGGACAGTTATGTCTTTTTTACTTCAGGTTTAGGGATGTCGGTTTCGGGGGGGGGGGGGGGGGAGGGGGTATGAAAATAGTAATGTAAAAAGCAATAAAAATATAGAATAGATAATCTTTGTTATTTTATTCATAATGGTACACAAACATGATATTTTTACAAAACAAAACAGTTTTCTACTTGTTGTAGCACTCGTATTTTTCACTTGAGTGAACCTTTCTCATTAAGTCCTTTTCTCTTTATTTTTTTCACTAAATTCATTGCAGCTAAGTCCGAAGTTAACTTTGCACACCATCAAACCGCGGACTGAATCTAAACCGGGACAATTTCAACTACCGGGCGGTACATCGGGACAACCCAGTATATCCGGGACTGTCCCGGCGAAACCGGGACATATGGCAAGTCTATTAATACGTCACTATATGAACCTATAAATGTTTGTAACATGTTGGATGATTACTTCTTTAATAAAAGAACATCGATGTCATGCTATATTACTTACATGGTTGATATGTTTTAAGTAAATTTCAAATCTTGCACATCATAACAGCTGATTCAAAAGTTAACTTATAAATTAATTATAAGATTACATTCAGCAATATAGCCATACCATTTTGGCTAAATTGTCAATTTCTCAAAATAAAAATACCTGACTCGGGATGGTGGGGTGGGGGGAAGGGGTAGGGTAGTTAACGAGTGCAGGACGAAATTCCTAATAAAAATAAAAAAAAAATTTATATATTTCTTCAGCTATATGTGGAATCAAAACATAAAGAACTGGCATTATTAAGTCTTTTTTTTATGCGAGACATTACCCCTTTACAGAATGTATATATATATATATATATATATATATACGTATGTATATATTTACTTTGGCATATTGGCAGTGTTCCTCATGTGAACATCGGCCGGTTTAACTGGCTGGCCGCTGTCTGCAATTGAATTGGTCGTAACACATCCAACTGGAGTGTAACTGCAGTCATGCATTATTATTAAAACAACAAAGCCTAGAGTAGATAGTCGCGAGTCTATACGTGGCCCGCACTCACACAGTTTGGATCGTTGTTAGGTCCTCCCCCTGTTGTAGTCCCGTAGCCCAGAGTTCACACCCCCCACCTCACGGGGCCCGTAGGAAGGTAGGAAAAAAAAGGGGAGGGTTATTTTGAAAACCGGAATTGAGGCTTATACGCCAATGATCAATAGCGTAATTGCGACCGTAACCGCAGACTTCAGTGCGGCCGTAGAAATGTGTGTTTGACAAATGTTGAAGACTGTACTGTACTGATACAATACTCACACTTGATTGAACTAACTGCTGTTGTAGCCTGTCGGCACTGATCTTGGTGTGAGTTTCTGTTTCAATTATTTAGACATCAAGAACTTGACGTGGATAGGGCCTTTATTTGTTGTGTCTGTTTTAATAACGGTAAAAGATTAGAGTGGTATTGCATTTTTTAGATCTGAAAAGGGGTGGGAGATTTTTAACAAAAATAAAATAATTAAGGTAAATAAAATATTTAATTATATAGAAATGCGGGGCAGTACATATATGCATTAAATCAAGATAATGTCAGTACTTATTCTTTTGGCCCATAATGAGGAGACAATACCTATATTTTTTACTTCTGGTTACCTATGACATGGCCATGGTTTATACGTTGACATGTTCTATTTATATCTCAAATCATACCCCACGCCTTGGCCCGATGATTCGTAAACTTTTTGTCACGGTTGGCTGCCCTTCGAATACAACAAACAAAAAAAAAACAACAACAATAGTAAATAGAATAGACCTTGTTGATATCTGTGTATCTGGAGTGTTGTTATTCTTTTTTTCTTCTTGATCTTTATATTATGTAGACATGTTGCTGTGATACATCTAGTGCGCCAGGTTCCGCTGTCTTATCTTAATCCCGAAATCTTGTTCTCCCGCCCCCCCACCCCCTTCCTCCCCAAACGTGATTGTGTATTCCAACAGAAGTTTACCCTTTTTCCCCCTTTTCTCCCAATTTCCCGCAATGCTGTTAACGTTTTTATAAAGCTGATGTGTTAATGTAGAGGGAATACACAGGTGTTATTATAACGGTGGCTTACGGTGAGATAACATGCATGTATTGACAGGGGATTTTTGTGTGTGTGTATGTATGTATGCAAAATACACACAATTAACAACGCTATAAAGACGTTGTTGATCCAGTTATAGAAATCTCTTCTCGATCGCTGTACGCTGACAAAGATATATATATATATATATATATATATATATATATATAAGGCGGTCGCTACCGATCGGACTGACTCGAGAATTGAATGACGATTTCTCTCAAAGTGCCCGGCAGCGTCGGGTCCCTAGCCACACATTGAGCTAAATAGATCAGACTTGAAAGCCATTTTAATGAGTCAAGTTTTGTTTTAATCTTCTCTTTTAAACCAGAGATCTATAGAGATAGGTTTGGCCCCTAAGCAGATACCTTCATAAGAGATATTTGGTGCCCCTAACCAGGCTTGCAGGCCACTTAAAATTTCCGGCTCCGGCTCCCAC
>JAGDYQ010000051.1:4705480-4740173 GCA_021962125.1 Bulinus truncatus
GGGATGTGACGAAGTTCGAATTAGAATCCGACAACATTCGAACGTCGACGTTTTTTGAGCAAATTCGAATCCGGCGGATTTTTTAAAAAAATTCTGTCGGATTCGAATTTGAAAAATTATCGTTTTCAGATCAAACATGGCCGTAGAAATCGTAACTAGAATTAAAAAACCTAGAGACTTTCGAAAACCCGAAATAAAGAAAACAGATAAAACTAAACTCCTTGACCCTTACTCAGCAGTCCATAGATTAGACGTCGTATTTGGCCATTAACGTATTTTAGATACACCCCTCTCGCCAAACATTGTTTTCATCCGAGCTTTCTAAACCTCAGAATGGATATGCGGATTGGAATGGCGGAGTGGATGTGTGGATTGAAATGGCGAAAAGCTGGTTATGTGTGACCAATTGGAGTGAGTTGGAATGACATTTGGAATAATTTAGAATGAGTTGGAGGAATTACTTTTGGAATGACTTAAAATGGCATTTGGAATGAGTTGGAATGACCTTGGAAGGACGTTTGGAATGATTTTAAACGCGTTGGAATGACGTTTGAAATGATATGAAAGATTTGGAATTATATATAGATTTAGATGTGCTGAAAATCCTCGTTGTCATAAGAGGGGGGGGCACGGGACTGACAACTTGGTATACCCTCTTTTAGCCAAGTGTTGACCAAATCCGCATCCGCATTCGAATCCGACGGATTTGTATTTGCCAAATCCGAATACAACAGATGCGGATTTTCATCAGCTCCGTCACATCCCTATTAGAAAGTATAAATACTGTCCAGGTGTATTGAAATCTTAAGAAAATAACCAGTACATGTATGAGACCAATACATGTATGAGACCAATACATGTATTGCACATTTTGGCCATACATTTATTTTCACGGAGTTGTCTATTGTAAAAAATGTTTTTCCACTGACTTCAAAGAGAAAGCAGTAACATTTCTGAGTTCCTGTGAGAGTCTAATCCTTTGTTACAGTTTATTTATTTATTACATATCAATCAGACTCTTCATATTTTGTTTACATTTTACTTTCCAGGGATTATTCATTGCCAGGGGCTTACCGTCACATTGTCGTTAGGCCGTCAGAGGTGACCTGGTCGCATCACCATTATGATGACTACACACTGCCTCTTGTACTTAGCGACCTTGACCTGGTCAACAAGGTGGACCTACCAAATGCTGCATCTGAAGGTTGGATTTCTTTTTTATATCCTGTACAGGGACACCGCCAGAATATCTGGGGCCCCTGACAACTGGGGGCATCTCCTTATCAAAAAATAATTTTTTTTATAAAATGAATACATTTCAAAAGCAAAGGCCACCCCTCCCCCCCATTCCTGACCCCCCCCCTGACAAGTACTCCTGCCACCCCTTACAGCGGTACTGTCCAGCGCAATACATGAAACCATTGGTACTGATGCATTTTTCTGCCATTGAATTATAAATGTTTAAAAAAAATACTGACTTAATGAGAATTTTTCAGCCTTAATCACTTCATAGCCCATTATTTTATAATGCGCATCGCCTATGTATTCCGGGGCCATTGCAGCATCCTTGGCTCAGTTGAAGAAGTAATGAGGGCTCTTGGGAACCTTTTTTTTTTTTTGAGAAACTCAACACATCTACTCCAACGCAGGTGCGGCGAGACTTTTTCAAAGATTTGGTGCAGTGAAAACAACATTGCATGCAAAAAAATAAACAACTCCTATATTGAATGGTTGTTTCCTTGTCCTCTCTAAACAATTTTGTACATTTGATTTCTTCACATAACACTTGAATTGGTTTCGCCAAACACTAGTGCTCCAGGAAACATGGGTTGAGAGGCACTGATATAGTCTTTATGAAAAGAGCTGTTGTTATGGTGTGGCGCGCCCCAGGTGAAGGTATATTTTTTATTGGGGAGGGGGGGAGGGCAGCCAGGCAAAACATCACGGCCGTAACTTGCTAATCATGGGGGTCCCTTATAATTCCTATTCGAATAACATATTCAACTTTTAAGTTTTATCGGGTTACAGCGAAAAAAAAAATCCCCCCCAACCAGTGGAGCCACAGTTTGCTTATCCATAAGAGTGGCTCTGGATATGAGATCCTGTGATATCAAGAGAAGACAACATCCAATACAGCCTTGCTTTTGAAGATTGTAAAATAAAAAATTTCACTGATTCTATACTTCACTGCCCTGTAAATTTAAAAAATCTGCATCTTGTAAACTGTTTTCTTTGATCTATTTATTTTTTTTTTTTTAAAACTCCCAGGCAAATTAAAATCCGTGATATTGAAGCTGAGGCTGCCAACCTCATGTTACGCCACCATGGCACTGAGGGAAGCCCTGAGGATCGACACGTCAGCGGCACACCAGATGACACTGAATGCCCTGTGATCCATGAACTTTTTTTACCACTGTTGAGTGTGTGTACGGCTGTTGGGTGTGTGTGTACATGTTTGTGTCTGTGGTAACATTGTTACAACTTGCTGTGATGTACACATGAAATAATAAACTGCTCAAAAAAACAGGTGACATACATTTTGTTTTTGTTGTTGTTCTTTGTTGTCGGTCAATGAGAAATCCAGGGCAACTTTCTGCCCGTCATTTGTATGTGCCCTGCTATTTTCTGACATAAAAACTGAAAGTCATGTCATCTGTGTGAAGCTAGACCTCACATTGACCTAAAATGACTGTTGTCATGAAATAGAGGGTGCACATTTAACAGCGTTCTTTCGGCGCCCCTACCTAGTTTGGCCCCCTGAGCGGCTGCACATTACCCTACTATAATAGTACTTTTATTTTTTTGCTGACTTTCTGTGGCATTTCAAGCTTCTTGGCACCAAAACACACACCTTTTACATCAACAAACATTTATACTGCTCTGGGCATAAACAAATATCCATATAACGCGACTATTATTCATTCTCTCCCCCCCCCCCCCGCCAAACATTTTTTTTTTCCCTTTTTAAAAGGCTGTTTTAGGTTGTGAGTGGAAAGGGAATTAATCCGTGCCACTATTAAAATAGGATTAAATTTGCACTTTCTTCCCTTTGTTTATTTTTTTTATCCCTGTATGCTACGATTGCCAGTTGAAACAATCCGAGTAGATTTGACTCGCGAAGAAATAAATAAACACATTTTACACAAACATTTACGCAAACAATTTATTTTCCTCAAAGTTTTATTTACACCCAGACTACTTCAAATTTGTTTGAAGTAATTCATCTTGGTCCAAAAAATACAATTGTACCTAGGGTTTCGAACCTAATTCGTCTCAGAACTCGATTTTCACCCTAATCGTTCGTAACACGAATTTGAAAATCAATGAAATTAACACATTACGTTTCAAGATGAAAGAGTCGTTATTTTTTTAAATTGACATCTGGGCGTTTACCGGACAAAATGCAAATTACACACCGACTTCATGCATTAAATTACTCACCGACTTCATGTAATAAATTACACACCGTCTTCATGTATTAAATTACACACCGACTTCATGCATTAAATTACACACCGACTTCATGTATTAAATTACACACCGACTTCATGCATTAAATTACACACCGACTTCATGTATTAAATAACGAGATAAAAAAGCAAACAAATAAATTAATTAAAAATGATTTATCTTTGTTACCAAAAACATCGTGGGGCAATTTTAACCCTTTATTTGCTGGTATTCTGAATCAAAAGTTTCAGGATGTATATAAAAATAAAAGTGAAGTTCTTTTAGCCCTATAGGACCATCGTGGCAGATGAAGTGTAGAATTCATCTGTTTCTATAACCTCGGCATATGAAGGGGTTGTGAGGTTAGCACAACGCCCAGCCGCCTTTACTCCCGTAACTAATGTAACGGTTATTGTTACGGTACTCGGTACTCATTTAAAGCCGGATTAGGGGGACTTTACTTCCCCAACTAAAGTCAGGTTCCCATTTCTAGCTGGGTGGTGGACTTGTGGGACTATAACCAACTTTCACTTGGGCCTTGATACATTTATTTTGGTTCTCATCGAGGATCGAACCCAGGACTCTCAGGTATACGCCACTCGACCACCTGTTCCGAAGTATATAATAGTTGCTTAAATATTTCACTACAGAAATGAAGATTTTTATTTTGTATGTACCTACGTGTAACACCCACAACTTCTAAGTTGAAAAAAAAAATTTCAATTATACTAGAAATAAAAACTTTTTTTTTTCTTTTCAAGTCGTAAGTATGAGTTATAACGGTGTTTCCCAAACTTTAGAATTCTGTGTACCCCTTTTTTATTTTCGTAATACTGAGTAACCCCTAATGAATAATAAAAAAACAAACTAAAAAAACTTGCATGCTGTTTTTACAGTGCTTTGGCCGTGCATGTTTATTCGGCGTTTAATAGGTGCATCGCGTACCCCTCCCCCCCCCCCCCAACCCACCCCACCAAACTCTTCACGTACGCCTTAGGGCAGTTGTCCCCAACCTTTTTCTCCCCCACGGACCGGTCAGCGTTTGATAATTTCACCGAGGCCCACTGGAAAGGGTGAGGGGGGGGGAAGGAGGCGTTGATTATTTCTCGTCACTGGAATGTCGCCACAATCACGAGATAGATAAAAAGGAAATAATTTAATGTTTCTTGGGCGGCCCAGTTACATTTTTTTTTCCACGGACAGCACCGGTCCGGGGATTGGGGGGTGGGACCACTGCCTTAGGGTACGCGTACCACATTTTGGGAAACACTAAGGTATAAGATGCTTGAATATTTGAAAATGAAAACTATTACTTATTCTATCTTTTTAGTCTTATCAAACACAATATTTAAAAAAAGACAGACAGACTGAACGATCGATCGATATTTTGCTAGTTTCTGTTTGTTTTACTAATTTGTTAGAGAAAATCTGGCAGTTAACAGTCAATGTCATGTAAGGATCACAAGGCACAAAAGTTGTATTGTTTGGTCTTTCTGTTGTTAAGTATTTGTTTAACATATCGCTTTGTTGTCTGCGTGGTAAATGTCAGACCCCCCTCCCGCCCCATCTGGGAGCCCCGCTATGACCTAATGATGACCTCATTTCCTGCGATTTAAAGAAGACTGCGTGGCCTTGAATGACTTGACATTTGTCTGCCTGGATGACATAACTGTGTAAGAAATTGCAGAGCGGAAACAGAGCAAATGGCGTACATGTTCTCAATAGAGCAAAGGTAGGCGTGTGCGTCTGCTTATCGTAATTGATTGTGTTCAGGAAAGAGTTTGCATTGATGATTTGCTACACGTATTTAGACTAATACACAACATGCTCACAAATATACTGCGTTGACCCAGTGGCGTAGCGAGCTGAACTCGCGCCCGGGGCACAATACCTTTTTAGCCTCCCCCACCATTTGAAAACAATATAATATTGTATTTAAAATATACCATTTTGCGCCCATTTGCGAGTAGCGCCCAGGGCATGATGCCCCTTTGCTTCCCCCCCCCCCGCAATACGCCACTGGGTTGACCTAAAGTCGATTTGATCATTTGTTGCCTCTTACAGGATAGGGGCCTGTACTGAAACGTTGTTATACACGGGCAAACTACTAGGGCCCACGAACTGCGAAAGTGCCCCATTATAGAACGGCTCTGCTCACAACAATGCCTCGCAACATAAGACCCTAACGTGGGACCTGAAGTCCTACAAAAGCAGACGAAAGTGATGGGGAAAAAAAAAACTCTTGGAACATGTGATTTGTGGAACGGAAAAATCCGAAGATGTCACTAAGTTTACATTCACACATTATTTTTTTTAAAACAAAGACCGGTGCATTCATTATACATCCCTCCTTTCCCCGACCCTGATTACGGACCAGAGATGAGAGGACAGCGGACGCGTCCGCTTGCGGACGCAGATCCGCAGACTTTTCCGAATCCGCGGACTGACAGCGGACGCTTCGTATGGTTAAGTTGCGGACTGCGGACCAATGTTGTAAGATTCTGCGGACGCGGACGCGGATCATTGATAGAAATCCGCGGACGGACGCGGACGCTAAATTTCAAGATCCGCACACCTCTGGTACGGACGCGCAAATTACACCACTCGGCCATAAGTCCCCCAATAATGAGATGCGGACATACGTACATACAGAGAAATGAACGTACAAAGATAATACAAACATGCTGCATATCACATAATAAAGTCTGGCCATTAAAGCTTTGTGTTATTTTACTCTGTGTACAAATAATTTTTTTTTGTTGCTATTATTAATAACAATAAAAACAAAAACAATAAACAAACATCTGTATAAATATTTTACGTCCCACTTGGGTCTGCTGCAGATCGAAAGTAAGAATTCTGTTTCCTGTATAAATATTAATGGCCTGTTGCATGGGTCTCGGTTCGATAAATGTTTTATAACAAACTTATCATAATGTAAAAAAAATAAATAGACACATAACATTAAACTAACTTATAATCTCACACCAGATGAACCATGCAATGGTTTTGCAGGGTACAGCTAGTGTCAGGGTACAACTAGTGTCAGGGTACAGCTAGTGTCAGGGTACAGCTAGTATTTACTTAATTATTCATATTGTTCCAAAAAAAAAATTCCACTATTTCAATAAGCAAACAACATCCTCAGACTGTTAGTGGACAAAATATCTGACGAATCTCTCCACTAAACGGTCCCTTCGATGATGGACAATGGGCAAAAATGAAGAAAGATCTCATCATTACCTCCTCCTCTAGTTGTGACAGCCGAGATGCCTTTCCCTTAACCACCCCCACCCCCACCGAGTTGAAACTGAAGATTTTTTCGTATTTCTTCGAGAACAAATCGATGGCTCAGGCTGCGAGACAAGTGACAGACAAAATTCTAATTCGAGATGAAGTGAATAGACACGAAGTTAAATTATATTAAAGGCTTGGGTAAGTGGGGGGGGGGGAGGAGGGAGAGAGAGGGAGTGGGTGGAGTGGGTGAAGAAATGAGAAATGGGCTACGTTAAATAACTGTAACTAATACGTCTGTCTGTCTGTCTGTCTGTCTGCGTATATCAATATTTTTGTTTTCCGTCTCCGTCGGCATCCGCCACATCCGTCCGTCTCGAGAGACGATGGTGTAGCTAAGTTGAGTCTACTAAACACCGCCGGGAATGGCTGTGCAGTCCGACTCGGGAGTGGCAATCCCTGCCGCACTTGTCACACTTGAAAATAGTTGGTTGTTGTAGTTGATGTTGTAGCTGCTCTTTTTTCCGCTTCCGTCTTGTTCTTTTCAGGGCAGCATTTTCCTGTCGCTCAGCCTCTGCGCGCAATGAACCCTGCCGGACAGCGAGCCTCCGTCTATGACTCTGAATACCTCTAAATGGAAGTGTGCACCTGTCATTATTTTGTAATCCAGTCTGTGGCCTATCGAAAGGGTTCTACGACCCATAAGGCGAAAGTTATTTTTCCACCAGCCAGGGAAGGGGGCAGCATCTCCCGTACTTTATTACTTACTTGGACGCGGTATTGGGGCAACATTTTTCAAAGTCCCGCCCCGGGCGTCACTGGTGCTAGTTGCGCCACCGAACTGAATCAATAAACGCCCAAGTTGAGGCACCATTTCTAACTTGTTGTCTTCCTCTCCCCCCCCCCACACACACTTATATGTTTTTTTTTTGCTCCTCGTTGATATCATTCATACACTTATACTTTACAATCTTATTATCGACTGTTGTGTACTCATCGCCTTAGCGGAAATCTTTTGTCACCTTGGAATTTATTTCTGTGTTCTCTCTACAGTTTCATGATTACCTCCCCTACATTAACGACACATCCATGAAATCTAAAGAAAGGAGGAAGGGTGCCCGCCAGGTACATAAGTCTGTTATAAAATGACTTAAGCAAAATGTGGGAGGGTGTGGTATTGAAGGGGGGGGGGACAGGCATCTGGCAGTAGCACTGTAGGCCTGTGGATTGCTACAACTTTGCGACATGTTGATCAAAGTATTAAAAAAAATAAAAAGAAAAGGTTTAGGCCTAAATAATGAAAATAAAATAGTTTATACGAAATAAAATAAAAGGTCTCAGTCATTGTTGTGGGTCATAACAGTTATGGCTGTCTCCAGCGGCGTAACCATGGATATATCCATGGGCATAACTAGCACTGGTGGCTCACGGGGCGGAATTGTTGCCCGATTCTCGTGTGTGGAAATACTTGGTGCAAATGCCGCCCATTGCTGGTGGCAAAGTGCCACCCGGAGCTGACCGCGCCCCTTCCCCACTCCGCCCCTCCCTTGTTACGCTACTGGCTGTCACATGGGGGGGGGGGTAGGGGGTGGTCATAGTGCTAGGATTGTTTGCAGTTTTTTTTAAATTTTTTCTATAAATTTTCACTACTAATACTAGGCAGACTGTCTGAATTATGTGTTATATCAAATACATCGCCTGGCTTAACACTGGCTTTTAATAAGATTATTAGACCACACACACACATATACATATGCACAGTGGTGTATTGGGAGGGGAACGCGGGGGAATGACCTTTTTTTTCAGAACCGGAACGCGTTCCTCCAGAACTTTTTCATGTCCCGACAACTCCCACTTAAATCTACTGTTTTGCTCCACTGTGCGTTCCCTTACTTCTTATTTTACCAATACATCACTGAATACCCTCTCTCTCTCTCTCTCTCTCTCTCTCTCTCTCTCTCTCTCTCACACACACACACACTCACACACACATACACGCACACCTACCGCTCATCAAATTCAGTTTTTTTTATTCAGATTATTTTGAGGTTTTTGCAAATCGTTGATTTTTTTTTTGTTCACCTTCAAGTCAATCGATGTGTTTTTTTTTTTTAATTTTGTTTTGTTATTTTTACTGTTGATGATTCGTCTCTGCCGGCTGAAATTTGATTCTCTTTATTTACTTGAAAGCTATTTTTTTTTATCAATAATATTTTCCAATTCTCAGCAACTTTATTTACGTGAGCGGCCTGAAACTATTAACAGCCATCCTGTTGAAATGGGCGATTATTTTTGGACGGAACTTATGCGTTGTTAATTCGTTCTGTGCATTCCGTTGTTGTTGTTTTTATACAAAGTAAAAATATTTTCAAACAGCAGCTCCATGTTCAACGTATTATGATCAAGTTAACAAAAGTAATAAATATTGACCAAAAAAAAAAGTGTAACATTGAGAGTAGCACAAGTATAAACGAAGAGGGCTACATTCAGCCACCAATGATATAACCAGGACGTTCTTATGTCTTCTGGGTGCCACACGCAGAGATTTCAAGATATATTTTGGGTACCTAGACACAAGTAAGTTTCTGGAATTGTGTTATCAACAGATTCAATTTAAATTGATTCTTCAACTAGTGCCGTAGCGAGCATAACTCGCGCCCGGGGCACAATACCTTTTTAATACCTTTTTAGTCTCCCCCCCCCATTCGAAAATCATGTAATATTACATGTAAAAAATATACCATTTGGCGCCCCTTTGTGAGTAGCGTCTGGGGCATGATGCCCACCATTGGCCACCTCTCTCTATACGCATCTGGATGGGGGAATATCATGATGTCACGTGTTCAATCTTTGGGAGTTTGGCGAGAGGGGGGGGAGGTATATAATGATGTAACGTGTTCAATCTTTATCAGTTGGGGGGGGGCATATCTTTGGCAGTTGAGAGGGAGGGGCAACGTGTTTATGTGGTTCACTTTCATATAAGGTTATTAGGCTACATAAAACGCCAACTGAAATATCGTCTGTCTGTTAGCTAAGCTAAAAAATAGTTGGCTCGTTAATAAGAATCGATGATTCATGTGTGATTAATATTGAGCTCAGTGATAACACTGTTATAGTGGAATTTATATAAAAAACTTTAACGGAATATTTGAATCTACGATTCCTTTCTGGAAGGAACTTTGTAAGCATGATTGTTTTCTACAAATGTTTTCTTTCTCCATTTGGCGACTTGTTCGATTTTTTTCCCTTCTGTTTTGCAGGCTTTTTATGTCTGGTCGGTTAACTGAGCTTTGTAGAGCGCTTGACTGTCAACCTGAGAGTCCCAGGTTCGATGCTAGGTGAGCACACAGGGCATTTTTTCCAAGTGAAATTTGAGTAAAGTACCCCTAATCCAGCTTTAAATGGGTACCGTAAGGAAGTAAAGGCGGCTGGTCGTTGTGCTAACCACACAATCCCTTCATATGCCGTGGTTACAGAAACAGATGAACTCTACTTTACTCTACACTTCATCTATTATGGCCTATTAGGCTAAGCGAACTTTACTTAGTTGCTTTTTGACTTGCAGATTTTATTGGACCCAGACTTTTCGACTACTGTAGTTTATGCTATCCTAAAATATGTTTCACCTCTGCAATGATGTTTCCAAGTGTAAGTATAAATTAAATGATATATTAATTTCTTAATTACATCCTTAATTACAACGATGTTTTTATTTTTGTTGTTATTCTCAACTCAAATAGATTTTGGAGTTTTTGTTTTTTTTTTTGTTTTTATTAAGTGGAAAGATCAAAGGCTAACCGGTGCCCGGTTCAATTTAACCGGGTTACTGCTGCCTGGTTCAATTTAACCGGCTTCTTTGTACGACTCGGATGGAGGAGCACACATCAGGCTTTTAATCCTAGACAAATTAAAATAAATGATAAACATTATTACAGCTCAAGTGTGTCATTCATTTCGCCCGAAAGTGAAAAAAAATAGATTCGAATCATTCCAACATTCTGTCTTAATGGCATTCATCTTTTTACTTAGCCCGCTGTCAGATGCACTTATCTATATACATCAATTATATTAGATTAGCATGTTTCTGTTTCGTTTTTTTTTTGTGTAGCGCTCTTCTCGATTTTGAGTTAGTTTATTTTTAGTTGTTCCGAAATTGAAGGCAGCTCAATGTATTTTTTTTAATTATCAATCTGAAAGCTTAAGAGCAATTTATACTAAATGAGATAACAAATGAAACTCTTTGGAGGTGCTGATTAATCTAGATGCAAAAATCACGTTTTCGAAAATGATTTGTATTAAATTTTATGTTTCCTCATTTTTCTAAGCACTTTGAGGTAATATTATTTATGTATGGAAAGTTGGGAATATAAGACAGATTATGGTTTCATACAATTATGTTTAGTGAATGAAGCTAATAGCTGAATTACATGCTGCCACATAGTATACACAGTGACAAAAATCCTAAGACTATTTAAAATTATTTATTTAAATAAAGATAATTGTATTGTTATTTCATTCTTTTTCAACTACTGTTTAATGTATATTTCACAGAGTACGACTGTGGCCTTGGCAATGACCCGTTAACTGTTTTATTTAGGTACTAAAAAAAACATCGGGGGGGGGGTGGTTGTTGTGTGTGTGTGTGGAAGGGGGGGGTGAGAAAGGATTCCACGCATACTCCAGTGCACAATAACTTCCAACTTCCCACTGGACTGTGAATAAGAAGGACACGGCCAGGGCATAAAACACTTTTGATGACATCACATCTAGTCTCCCCCCCCCCCCAAGCCGGGGCGGACATTTGTAGAGACCCTCCTTCAAGTGGCCAGCGCTGACGTTACTTCAAAGTCGGCGGTTTATAGGAAAAGAAAAGAGGGAATAGGGGGCAGAAAATAAAATTTAAACAAAAAACAGACGCTCCCTCCCAGGAGGGGTGTAATGGGGGGTGGCTGTCGGCAGATTTAATCAGAAGACCAGAGAATGAGAACCCTGGAAGTGGCTGGAAGGGTGGGGTGGAGGGGGGGGAGAGTACCGAACACTCCGATGAATGGGGGGGTATATAATGATGTAACGTGTTCAATCTCTCTCTCTCTCCCTCTCCTCCGGCCCCCTCCCCCCTACACACACACTCTCCCCACAGCGCCCCCCCCCCCGCCCCTCAGCATCCCTTGTTTCCTCCTCTCAGCGGGATCGCCCACTGGTCATTGGAGGTGCCGTGGTTTAATGACACACTCCATCACGCCCGTTTTTATTCAACGACTGGTGTGTGTGCGTGGGTTTCTATTCTTCCGCTATAAGTAAACAATGTTGCGTGATTGTGCTACTATAGGTGAAAAGTCGCTCATTTTTTTTAAATTGTAGAAAACAGTTCTTAAGTAGCGAATTATTTTCCTACTTAGTTTTAAAAGCACCCCCCAAAAAATGTGCTACTTTTTTTTAAAAAAATAAATTATTTCGCGCTATATTTGTCAAAAACTTCCTAGTAACACTGCAAGTATCACTTATAGTATTTCATGCACATTCAGTGACGGCGTATTTCGATTGGTTAAATGGATCCAACTATTTTTTTTTGTAATAGACAATTGTTTTTATCTAGTTAGATGGTTTTAAAAAATGATAAATGTCAAGGCGTCTTGTTAAAAAAATTACATTAAAAAATATATATCGACTAGTCATCCCGCGGCGTAACTTACGCCGCCTTATCAATCAATATAATTACTGTAATTTTATTTTTATATAAGCAATCAAACAATATAACAGGCTGACATCTTCGGAGAAAATACATGGTATGCAAAGTTGAACTTTGACCTAACCCGAGCGAAACAACGCGAGTGGTCGTCTGTGACGTATTCGGGAATTCCACAATCTATAAATAGTCTTGCGTCTTCTCGAAGATGAGAATTATATATATAGATGTTATTTTGAAGCCCGGTAGCCCCAAGATTCGGCCTACGGACAAAAGCGCCCCATGGTAGTGTGTGTCGTGGTTTAATGGCGTTAGGTACATCTCTGTTCCGATATCGTACTAGACACGTGATTTAAACTTGTTTTGTTGTTGTTGTTGTTGTTGTTGTATTGTTTACATTATACACACATTTCATTTAATTGAACATTACAGACAGGCATTGTCTCTTATATTGTCCCTTAAAAGTAGCCTGTCCCAAATAAGGAAAGAGCATTCGGTTTGAGAATCACTGGGCCACCGCAATCTATTGGAAACAGGGGGGGGGGGCTGGGCGTAAGAACGTGAGAGTTAAATCTTATGGTGAACTGTGTTGCCCCATATTGATTGACCCATTTCATTTTAATACCATAGGTTGAGAAGAGGGGGTGGGTGGGGCAGTGACTTCCGATGGGTTGGGGGGGGGGTCAATGGGACCCTCATAGGTTGACAGCCCCCCCCCCCCCCGGCAGGCTCGACTAGCCTCTAGTCAGGTGCTCGGTAAAGTCGTTTAATTTTGATCGTTGCCTTTTTTTTTTGTTGTTTACTGTTACACTTTTAACTCTCAACTTTTTACTCAGATATTTTTTTTTGACCTGTTGAATTGTCTCCCTTGACACTTAATTTGCAATATTTTGATGGGGTGAAAAAGGGAGATAAACAAAAATAAAGAAAATTATACACATATTAATTATTATTTTGAAAATTAATATATGTTTTAATGGTGTTCATTTCCTGCTCAATGTTCAGCCAACGTGTCCAGTTAAAAGCTTCATTTGTTTTATCATTTACTTTTCCTTTAAAGAATGAAATCAGAAAGAGGTTTTGTGTAGCTTATATAAGTATAAAATAAGTTATCTGAGCGGATATTGTTATACAAGCTAATTGATCGGATATTGTTACATAACCTAGCTAACTGACCGGATATTGTTTCAACTTCTCTCAGTAAGAATTTTGATTAACAACAATGTATTGGGAGAGAGGTGGGGACTTCATCCAACATTTAATTTCTATTGCTCTTATATGCACAACGAACGTTTAGGGAAGAGATTGCTTATTTTGGAAGTAAATGTAATAATGTAATACTACAAGTTGAACAGCGCTATTTCAGGGCCTCTTCATAGTTAAGTACCCCGTGCGGCCACACAACCCCCTCACACGTCACTGAGAAGATTACTGGTACCCGGTGGCGTAATTATGGGAGGACGGTGGCGAGGTAGTCTGACCCAGGCGGCATTTGTTTTGCAGTGATACAGGGGGGTGGGGGGCGGTGTCTTCAGTAAGTAAGTTTTTTTTAATTGTATGTCATTTGAATGGGGTGGCATTTTTTAGAATCTTCCCCGGCGCCACAAACCCTAGTGACTCCATCGTTGTTACTCGGAGGGGGTACTAAGAGCCTAAGACCCCCCGATAAGATTTCAGGCTTCTTTCCGCTTTACGCCTATTGACGGGCCTGCTTGAAAGACATACACGTTGAAGGAACAAACAATAGAGAGGTGTAACACATTACAAGTTGATGGAACAGACAATAGAGAGGTGTAACACATTACAAGTTGATGGAGCAGACAGTAAAGAGGTGTAACACATCACAAGTTGATGGAACAGACAATAGAGAGGTGTAACACATTACAAGTTGATGGAACAGACAATAGAGAGGTGTAACACATCACAAGTTGATGGAACAGACAATAGAGAGCTGTAACACATTACAAGTTGAAGGAACAGACAATAGAGAGGTGTAACACATTACAAGTTGATGGAACAGACAATAGAGAGGTGTAACACATTACAAGTTGATGGAACAGACAATAGAGAGGTGTAACACATCACAAGTTGATGGAACAGACAATAGAGAGCTGTAACACATTGCAAGTTGAAGGAACAGACAATAGAGAGGTGTAACACATTACAAGTTGATGGAACAGACAATAGAGAGGTGTAACACATTACAAGTTGGGGGAACAGACAATAGAGAGGTGTAACACATTACAAGTTGGGGGAACAGACAATAGAGAGGTGTAACACATTACAAGTTGATGGAGCAGACAGTAGAGAGGTGTAACACATTACAAGTTGATGGAACAGACAATAGAGAGGTGTAACACATTACAAGTTGATGGAACAGACAATAGAGAGGTGTAACACATTACAAGTTGATGGAACAGACAATAGAGAGGTGTAACACATTACAAGTTGATGGAGCAGACAGTAGAGAGGTGTAACACATTACAAGTTGATGGAACAGACAATAGAGAGGTGTAACACATTACAAGTTGATGGAACAGACAATAGAGAGGTGTAACACATTACAAGTTGATGGAGCAGACAGTAGAGAGGTGTAACACATTACAAGTTGATGGAACAGACAATAGAGAGGTGTAACACATTACAAGTTGAAGGAACAGACAATAGAGAGGTGTAACACATTACAAGTTGATGGAACAGACAATAGAGAGGTGAAACACATCACAAGTTGATGGAACAGACAATAGAGAGGTGTAACACATTACAAGTTGAAGGAACAGACAATAGAGAGGTGAAACTTAATAAAAGATTCTAACAAAAAAAACCTCAACACAGCTACAACCCACCGATACCTCCGCTGGCACCACGGGGGGGGGGGGGGAGAAGGGTTGAGCTGCTCCACCTGCAGGCCTCCCCACACTGACTACGCTCATTGCCAGGTGACATTCCACGCGAACTGTTGATCATCTGATTCTCTATACAGATTAATGGTCCAGGAAACTGTTGATTATAAACCAGATAAACAGTCTAGTTCAAGTCAGGTTTATCTCTATTGGACTCTTGTGTTTTAAAAAAGAAGTCGTTCTCTAAATGGATGATATTGAAAGTGAATCGGGTGGCTGGGTGGCGAGCCCCCCAAACAACTTCATGCTGTGGGTGACGGTTCGACTCCCGGCGTGTCTGGTCACCTACGCACGTTTCATGTGGTGCATCTGTTACGGCCAATGTCTGATAGGCGGCAAATGACGTAACACATCCATGGACATTGCACACTCAGATATTGTGTGGATGAAAGAAAGTGACTACGAAAAAGCGTCTTATTCTTACAGTGACTATCTATCTATCTATCTATCTATCTATCTATCTATCTATCTATCTATCTATCTATCTATCTATCTATCTATCTATCTATCTATCTATCTATCTATCTATCTATCTATCTATCTATCTATCTATCTATCTATCTATCTATCTATCTATCTGTCTGTCTGTTTGTCTGTCTGTCTATCTGTCTGTCTGTCTGTCTGTCTGTCTGTCTGTCTGTCTGTCTGTCTGTCTGTCTATCTATCTATCTATCTATCTATCTATCTATATGTCTGCCTGCCTGTCTATACGTCTTTCTTTGTCTGTACATCTATATGTATGTATATCCTTCTCTGTCTGTCTGTATATATCTTTCTCTGTCTGTCTGTATATATCTTTCTCTGTCTGTCTGTATATACCTTTCTTTGTCTGTCTCTCTATACATCTTTCTCTGTCTGTCCACCTGTCTTACAGCATAATGGGCCGTGTCGTAATGAGCCCGACCACTACTTCAATGCATTGAAATTAAAAACAGAAATTCAAACTTGTAACACTTTATGGTCGTATTTGTGTTAACATGTATTCTTCTTACAGCTATGTTACTGCCAACTGTCAGTGTTTGTTAGCTATACTGTATTCCTACATTGCCAACAAACAAAAAAAAAAGGTAGCAGTAATAGAGGAGTTGATCCAGTCTTCAGACTTTAGCTTGTCTACCACGGTGAAGGTTTTTCAATACACTATCTATTCTCCATGCATGACGTGTTGTATCAATCATGGAAAATACGAATTCAACTATTTGTATGTATTTTGTTCTCCTTCCACACATATAGAGAGGTTCCGCGTATGCTACATGTCTCTGGATCAACACGCCTGACATTCCTCTCTGCTGCCCCCTCCCCTCCCCCCTATCCTCTCGTCAAGAACCGTTGCGAAACGATACAATTCAAAACCCCCCGTCTCTCGTTTTCGCGCCTCTGAAATACCGTTGCGACCCCTTGATAGTCGGCATCTTTGCTCCAATACCCCCATCATGTCAATCACAAGAAAAATTGGGCGGAGCTTAGTCCAAAAATAGAAAAACACCTGGGAGAAGCTAAGGCACGCGGCGTTATTCCCCTTACAATTTGAATGGGTCGCTAGCCTTAAAAAAAAAAAATTCAAGGGGGAGAAACTGTATACTGACGATCTAGATTTGCACGAATACGCCGGAGTGAAGAACCTGACCGGATCCCCTCTACATGTTTTTTTTTGTCCGAATTTAGGGTAACTATCGAAATTAGGTCGATATTTTGTACCTAATCAGTCATAATTTTTTTTTTACATCTCAGTTAAGCTAGATTATTTAAACAAAAAAAATGCAAAGTTCATAAAAGTTTTTATTCACATTTTAAGCTTTTTTATTTTCCCGCTGTTCATTTTTGAATTTCGCTTGTGTGTAAGGGAATTCCGCTATTGAAACACTCGGGACTTGCCTCGGCGTTAGCCTCGGGAAGTGGACTGAGGGAACGCGTGTGTTGTCTGCTGTGTATTTCTTTGAGACAATTGGGGCCGGCGTGCTTTTGGATGTGTTGTGGATTGTTTCCTCCATTATTTGAATTTGGAGTTTTCCCACAAGACATTTCATTGTGTACCGATAGCATGGATTAAATTATGTGGAATTATATTCATTTTTCGTTTTCTTTCACTGGATTTACTTTTTTTTTTCAAATAAAAAAATTAAACTTGTGTTCTTATTTCTGATGATTGTGAAATAAATTATTTTCGTGTGCTGGATTTTTTTGTTCCCCCCCCCCCAACTCCAACGATAACCAGGGAAAGTTTTTTGAAGTGTGTTGTACATGTGTAGCACGGCGTAGTTGATTTTTTTTTTGTTGTTGCGCGTCTTCTGTACTGTAGGTAGTAGAAGTTTGTTCAGTATTTCTTAGCGCTAATCGATACGGTGCTACACTTTATTATTGCTGTGCATGACCGTAAGTGCGAAGATTACGTGTTATTTATTTATTTTTCAGCGTTATTATTAGTTACCATTGATTAGCAAATTAACCAATGAAACTTCTGTTAATTTCTTTAAAAAAATAAATAAAAAAAGAAAGCTGCAGATATGCCAACCAATGAAGCACCATTGATGAAAGTATTTCGCTTATTCTGTCCTGTATTTCACACTGTGTCAACGGATGGATTAATATCTTCACGCCATAATTGAGATTTGTTTGTGTTCTGCCGGCGACAGTGACAAAACGGAATACGAAGAGATTGTCCAGAAAGTGATTCTTGTGAAAAAAAACTCCCCCCCCCCTCAACATTTTCAACGAGTACTACTGAGTCTCGTGTAGTGCCCTTCCACCCCCCACCCCCATCCTTTCCAAATGGCTACGGGTGGCATGTCACCATGCCCGGAGTCCGAGGTGAGCGCCAGACACCGAGCAGCGAGGCACATCTATGCTCACATCAGCGACGACCCAACCATAAGGGTAAGACAACTGTTTACACTGTTAGTTCTGGTCACCTGGTCTCGCCTTATGTAAGACAACTGTTTAAATTGTTAGTTCTGGTCTCGCCTTATGTAAGACAACTGTTTACACTGTTAGTTCTGGTCACCTGGTCTCGCCTTATGTAAGACAACTGTTTACACTGTTAGTTCTGGTCACCTGGTCTCGCCTTATGTAAGACAACTGTTTACACTGTTAGTTCTGGTCACCTGGTCTCGCCTTATGTAAGACAACTGTTTACACTGTTAGTTCTGGTCACCTGGTCTCGCCTTATGTAAGACAACTGTTTAAATTGTTAGTTCTGGTCACCTGGTCTCGCCTTATGTAAGACAACTGTTTACACTGTTAGTTCTGGTCACCTGGTCTCGCCTTATGTAAGACAACTGTTTACACTGTTAGTTCTGGTCACCTGGTCTCGCCTTATGTAAGACATCAAAAGTTAAGCCAACCATAGTCGGGACACTGTTGAAATATGTATTGTTTATACGTCGCTGTATGAACCTATAAATGTTTATAACATGTAGGATGATAACTTCTTTAAAAGAACATCGATGACATGTCATATATCTTACAGGCTTGATATGTTTTAGGTAAATTTCAAATCTTGCACATCATAACAGCTGATTCAAAAGTTAACTTATAAATTAATTATAAGATTACATTCAGCAATATAGCCATACCATTTTGGCTAAATTGTGAATTTCTCAAAATAAAAATACCTGACACGGGATGGTGGGGGGGGGTAGTTAACGAGTGCAGGACAAAATTCCTAATAATAATAATAAAAAAAATATATTTCTTCAGCTATATGTGGTATCAAAACATAAAGAACTGGTATTATTAAGTCTTTTTTTATGCGAGACATCACGCCTTTACAGAATGCATACATATTTTTACTTTGGCATATTGGCAGTGTTCCTCATGTGAACATCGGCCGGTTTAACTGGCTGACCGCTGTCTGCAATTGAATTGGTCGTAACACATCCAACTGGAATTTAACTGCAGTCGTGCATTATTAAAACAACAAAGCCCAGAGTAGATAGTCGCGAGTAGATAGTCGCGAGTCTATACGTGGCCCGCACTCACACAGTTTGGATCGTTGGTAGGTCCTCCCCCTGTTGTAGTCCCGTAGCCCAGAGTTCACATCCCCCACCTCACGGGGCCCGTAGGAAGGTAAGGGAAAAAAAAATGAAGGATTATATTGAAAACCGGAATTGAGGCTTATACGCCAATAATCAATAGCGTAATTGCGACCGTAACCGCAGACTTCAGTGCGGCCGTAGAAATGTGCGTTTGACAAATGTTGAAGACTGTTCTGTACTGATACAATACTCACACTTGATTGAACTAACTGCTGTTGTAGCCTGTCGGCACTGATCTTGGTGTGAGTTTCTGTTTCAATTTAGACATCGAGAGCTTTACGTGGATAGGGCCTTTATTTGTTGTGTCTGTTTAAAAAACGGTGAAAGATTAGAGTGGTATTGCATTTTTTTAGATCTGAAAAGGGGAGGGGGTTGGGGGGGGTTAACAAAAATAAAATAATTAAGGTAAATAAAATATTTAATGATATAGAAATGCGGGGCAGTACATATATGCATTAAATCAAAATAATGTCAGTACTTATTCTTTTGCCCCATAATGTGGAGACAATACCTATTTTTTTTTTACTTCTGGTTTACCTATGACATGGCCATGGTTTATACGTTGACATGTTCTATTTATATCTCAAATCATACAGCCCCCTCCCATTTCCACGTCTTGGCCCGATGATTCGTAAACTTTTTGTCACGGTTGGCTGCCCTTCGAATACAACAAACACAAAAAAAACAAAACAACAATAGTAAATAGAATAGACCTTGTTGATATCTGTGTATCTGGAGTGTTGTTATTCTTTTTTTTTCTTTTTGATCTTTATGTTATGTAGACATGTTGCTGTGATACATCTAGTGCGCCAGGTTCCGCTGTCTTATCTTAATCCCGAAATCTTGTTCTTACCCCCCCCCCCCCCCACCCCTTCCTCCCCCAAACGTGATTGTCTGTGTATTCCAACAGAAACTCGCCCCCCCCCCTTTCTCCCAAATTTCCCGCAATGCTGTTAACGTTTTTTATAAAGCTGATGTGTTAATGTAGAGGTGAATACACGGTGTTTATTATAACGGTGGCTTACGGTGAGATAACATGCATGTATTGACAGGGGATTTGTGTGTGTGTATGTATGCAAAATACACACAATTAACAACGCTATAAAGACGTTGTTGATCCAGTTATAGAAATCTCTTCTCGATCGCTGTACGCTGACGAAGATATATATATATATATATATATATATATATATATATATATATATATATATATATATATATATATATATATATATATATATATATATATACACGGGCGGTCGCTACCGATCCGGACGCTGACTCGAGAATTGAATGACGATTTCTCTCCAGTGCCCGTAACGTCGGTCCCAATCCACACAATGACATAAATAGATCAGACTTGTCATTTTTATGAGTGAAGTTTTTTTTCTCTCTTTTAAACCAGAGATCTACAGAGATAGGTTGGGCCCCTAAGCAGATACCTTCATAGAGATATTTGGTTGCCCTAACAATAGATCTCCAGAGATATTTAGGGGTCTTTTTAGCACCAAATTTAATATGCATTTTTACTAGAAAAGGGGGGGGGGTGGGGCCACTGGCGGCGGAGCAGGGGGGGCAGCGGCCCCCCCTAGAACTTTTAACTTTGTAATTCATTTTAGTTTATATGTATCATTTTCATAATTCATTTGATTTATTTCTTAAATTTAATATTTGAAAGAAATTATAATTAATTGACATTTTCAGTAATCACATTATAGAGAGTTGTTGTGGCATATTTTAAAACTAGTTGCAAGTACCCGGCTTTGCCCGGGTTTAAAATAATGTTTTCTGTTAATTTAAGAAGCGTAATTTGACGTTTAATTAACATTTAAAATAAGACGCGTGAAAAAGGGTTTATTTGCATGCAATGAAAGGGTACATTTATCTTGAAGCAATGTGATACACAACATTTTTGGCAGTTCCTCTCTCTCTCCCCTCCCTCCCTCTTTCCCTCCCTCTCTCTCCCCTCCCTCTCTCTCCCTCTTCCCCTCCCTCCCTCTCTCACTCCCTCCCTCTCTCTCCCTCCCTCCCTCCCTCTCTCTCTCTCTCTCTCTCTCTCTCTCACTTAGGCATGACTGTATCAAAAGATGACAATTCCTATGGATGAAGGAATGGAATGTAATAATGTAGTAAGTAATGTGATATTTGGTTCCCCGTACCGATCATATTTATAGTAAGTTAGCTCGTAAAACCTGAAATCGGGGTAAAAGTTTGCCAATTTTCATGTCTTTGATATCCAAAATAATTAATTACAATTAAAGTACCCATTGAGATGGAACGAAACCTGTTTAAGAACATTCCCCATGTAATTTTGTGTACCCAGTGGCGTAACCAGCAAAAAATGCTGGGGGGGGGACTCACATATTGAAAAAAGACAGTTTGACAGTCTTTTTTGTAACTTAATTACGTCAATTATGTATTGATGATTTGGCCTGGGGGGGGGGCTCAAGCCCCCCCCTGCCCCCACCCTGGTTGCGCCACTGCGTGTACCAAATTTCACGTTATTTAGTTGTCTGGATCTTGAGTTTTAAGGGAACAGACAGACAGCAAATGCATCTCATAAGTATAGAGAAGTATTGCCATCTACCGAATGACGGCAATTGTAATTTTTAAAGAAAATACAATTATTTATTATCTTTTCATAAATTACTTTTTGTTTATTTAGTTTCCCGTTTCCGGTTTCATATTCATCATCATTCATGATAATTATCAGTAATTTTCTGATCTGATTTCACTATTAAATTTGTAAACAAACTGACATTACGAATCAGATGACGACAAAAGTGCTCAATTTTCATTTTTATTTATTTTAATATAAAATTTATTTAATAATATCGATTAAATACTTGCTACAGAATTACTATATTCTATTATAGAATTAAGGGGGTAAAATTTGTCTTTCGGTCATATTTTGTCTTGCCCCTCCTTAAATTTTCAAGGGGGGGCGGCGCCCCCCCCCTTGAATTTTGGTTTGCCCCCCCTTAAAATATTTCGTTCCGCCGCCGGTGGGTGGGGCATAGGTCATGGCCTATTGTTAAAACCGGCCCTGAATATAAATGTCTTAAATATATTGGGCTGCATTTTTTTCTCTCATATTTATTTCTATATTCTGATGTTTGTATTTCTATATTCTGATGTTTGTATTTCTATATTCTGATGTTTGTATTTCTATATTCTGATGTTTGTGTTTCTATATTCTGATGTTTGTATTTCCACTTTCTGATGTTTGTATTTCCATATTCTGATGTTTGTATTTCTATATTCTGATGTTTGTATTTCCATATTCTGATGTTTGTATTTCCATATTCTGATGTTTGTATTTCTATATTCTGATGCTTGTATTTACATTTTCTGATGTTTGTATTTATATACTTTCTATTTGGGTTGGTCTTTACAGGATTATACCACGGCCGTGCACGCTAACGGACACAAGCTAGGAGACAAAGGTCAGGGGTCGACGGACCCCTCTCGGGGATGTTCGAAATGTGGCCAGTGTCCAGGCCTGAGTTTACACTACTGGAGGTAAGTCATGGTTTAACCACATGCATTCTGTTGGGTGTTTCCGGGCTGTGGGTGGGGGGTGGTAGCAGGTTTCTGCTGACACCAACACAGAGGGCCCATGCAGGTTAAACATAAACACGCAGGCTGACGTAAACACGCAGTCTAAATACACACACCTATGCACACACAGGCACACACAATCAAGTTAACCACACCACCACACAGGCACACGTGTTAACCACGCACTTACACTCGCAGGTTAAACACATTAGATGTTAAAAATAGGCACGCAGGTTAAACACACAGTTTCTATCAGCTGAGTTACCCATTTATCTAAATTCATATTTAAAAAAAAAAAGGGGGGAAGGGGTGGTGGTGGTGGAACACTTTATTATTTTAGACACACACAAACAAACAGTGAAACAAATAAAGTTGTGACATGTTTTGTTTTTACTATACCCACGAGCCCCCCCCCCCCCCCCCCGCGAACTAATCATTTTAAATTTAGCCCCGTGTGTCAACAAGTGGTTTTTTTTTTTCCAGCAGATGTTGTTATTTTTTTATTTGTGTCTTCTGCTTGACCTGTCCACATGTCACCGTCATGTCATCAATATTTGTTTACAGACAGACACATATTTTTGTTTTCTTTGAATGCGAGTCGTTGATGGGGAGGAGGGGGGGGGAGGAATACAGAGATTCGGGAGGGGGGGGGAGCGGGGGGTGGGTTCAGATGGGATTTTTAATCGAGAGTGGCTGCAGATCGTTGTAATTGTTTGCGTGGCATTTGGTGCGACCAGTTAGTTTGTAGGGACTAAAATAATTGATAGATTTGTTTTGTCGTGTGTCGCGATGTTGACAACTGGTACTACAGTGTCTGAACGTAAACAGGTAATTGTCGTCTGGGAATAATGATGGATTGTGTGTATGCATGTAATGTGTTTGTGTGTGTGTGTGTGTGCGTGGGGGGGGTATTATTACAGGCGACAGGACAGCTGTCTTTATCGATGCAGTTTTAAAAAAAAAATATTCACAACTTCTTCAATCTAAAATAATGTCAATGGCATGTTTGTGTGGCAACCAATTATTTCAATATTTGCTTGTAATAAGTTATAATTTTTAATTTATAAAAATATGTTTTTAAATAAAGGACCCGTTCACATAAATAGTTAAAATACGTCATCGCCCATGTCTCACCCCCAACTCAGTACAGAGTCATTTCAAACCGGCACTCCGACAGGCAACTTGCGCTTAGGAGTCGTCTAAACACAATAGAAACTCTGTGCTGCTCTTATTATTATTATTATTATTATTGTATATAATGAACATAGATAGCGGAAGACACACACACATACACTACTCTCACCTGTAGTGCCTCCATGGTCCTTGCACTTTGAAAAAATCTACATATAAAATGTTTGCGACTGTTTCTTTAATGTTGCCGATATTTTCAAAATGTTATTCTTAAACTACTTGTGTAAATTGGTACATAAAATAACATTCTTTCACATCAGTTTGCTATTTCCACACATCTTGTGGACGCATTGATTGCACATACCAGTTCACGATAAATCTTTGTCGCTCTTCAACCATTTTCTTTCTACAGAGACAAAATAAAAAAAAAATAGTCATTTGCCCAGTGATTGTGTTTTAGTTTAACGAAAATTACCGCAAAAAAACCCCCAACAACCTCATCGCTCACTCGTGTCACTGATTGTTTTCCTCCATCAACCCAACCAGTGTTTTCATCATCATTACCCAAGCCTACTTTGGATTATGATTGTTTATTACCTGTGTCGAAATAACTTGCCATGGTTTATTCTATATTTCTGCCCTCTGTTATACGCTCGATGGATAATAGAGGTGGCACGATGGTAGTGAGATGGCGAGTGTTATCAACCTCGTTGCTCGAATTCTGTCTCTGTCTTTAAGGCTCAGGCTGTGTCTTCCACTGATACTGTTCTGTCAATTGCAGACCTAGGCTTGAGCTAATACCACGTGACATTATCCCATTCGCTGGAAGGTTTAAGTCAATTCGTTACGGCGATTTAGGTGCCTGTCATTATATATATATATGTCAGAGGCGTATTGAAGTATTAGGGCCCCACATGGGCAGAGACGTCTGCTAACTTTGCGGGAAGGTGGACTTTTGACGCCTTGGTGATAATCTTCCTATAAGATAATTATTATAATCATTGAAATGTGTTATTATTATTTATCAGCGCACATTCACAACATAATTGGCCAGCCTGGCGTACGTACGTGTGTTTAACTTCCGCGGCTAAAAATAGACTGGGGAATTTGTAAAGATGGTCAAAGGGATACAACTCAATTATAAGGAGTCACTCGCCGGTCCGGGTACCGGGCCTTTGATCTAGTGTGGTAATAATTAGTATATTATCGTTTTCTCACAATGGCAGCACTCACACGAGTTTGTGCAGTCCAGGGGGTGGGCCCATTTTGTGTGTGTGGGGGGGGGTCCTGTGCAAGTTGTGGCTTGTATCACCTATGCATAAGAACGACTTTTCACATGTACACAGTTCAAAATCCGCCCCTGTTGCCCTCCATAAGATCACCATGTCTTCATTGAGACTCCGTGATATTGGTGTGTGCCGCGCATAGACTTGCAGTCTATTGTCTCTCTTTTAGTTGTAACAACAAATGAAATACAGAGGAAAGGGTTTACCCCGTTCAACCACAGCGATGTGTCAGACGGAGGATTGGATTGGGAGGCAGGGGGTGGGTGGGGTGGGAGGTTCTGGTCAATGAGTTGATGCTGATGTTAATGTAACATCAATCACCCCCCTCCCCCCCATCCCTCTCTCCCATGTCAACATCACGCTTTTTTTCTTCTTTTTTTTTCGGGTCTTATTCTGGTTCAAATTAATTCAAACTGCGCCGTGCGTACACACCTTCCGTTCCCACACCCACATACACACAGAGAGGGGGCTCAAAGTGGTGGGGGGGGGCATGTGGTGTGTGGAGTATATGAGGAGGGGGCTGGGGACGAACATTGCAGGATTTAACAGCTGACATTGATTTCTTAGTCTATCTATCTATCTATCTATCTATCTATCTATCTATCTATCTATCTATCTATCTATCTATCTATCTATCTATCTATCTATCTATCTATCTATCTATCTATCTATCTATCTATCTATCTATCTATCTATCTATCTATCTATCTATCTATCTATCTATCTATCTATCTATCTATCTATCTGTCTGTCTGTCTGTCTGTCTGTCTATCTGTCTATCTATCTATCTATCTATCAATATGTCTGTCAGTCTCTCTGTATATCTATCATCATCACCATCTCTGTGACTGTCTGTCTATTTATATATCTGTCTGTCTATACATCTCTGTCTAGTCTAACCATATTGTGCGGTGTGGTGGGGGGGGGGTCAAAGTGAAAGTAGACGAGGCTGCGTAGGCCTATGTCTGTCAATGTCAGACCAGAGGTCACAGGGCGAGGAAACGTGCCGATCTATCTATTTCGTTTCCCGCCGGTTTGTACGATGGAGAATTGTGGCAATGGAGAAATCGTCTAGCTAATTAAAAAAAAAGTATAATTAACTTTATAACACTGAATGAAACAAACCCCAACTATTTTAGTCTCAATCTCCCAGAGTCCTCCTCTTCCCCCCCTCTACCCCCCAATTATTAGACAAAAACAACCTTGTCGGAAATGTTTCAAAAACTCAAGGGTGGTCCAGTTTGTTGACGAACTATTTGGAATCAAGGGGAGGTGGTCTCTACTGTCTCCGTGTGTCGTCTGTTTACAGGAGTTCTGTCCCGACAAGCGCTTCCCCTTTCCCCTGTTGTCACTAGACCAGCGACGTTTGTTTGTGTGATGATGGCGAGCGGGAAATGTATCGCCAGGGTTTAAAACAAAACAAAACTTTAAAAAGAAAGAAAAGTATGTATATCCATCACTTTAGCAGTTTTTGAAATTTCGATTCCACGTTTTTGACATTACGATTCCAAGTTTATGAAAGTACGATTTTATTATCAGTCTTGTTTTTTTTCCCCCCAAGAAGAAAATGCGAAGATGTGTATGTTGAGACTTTTACGTCATAGTTATGACATTGTCGGTCTGTCCAGTGTCATGTGATTGGGTCATTTATTGCCTGCTAGGGTTTCCATAAGTGTGGGTGCTAGTTTGTTGATGCGCTGAAGTAGCGTGGATTCATTCCAAATTATATTTTGTTCATAGTCACTAGAGGTGTGCAAGGATGAGATGAAATCTCTTAGGTCCTATAAACCACTAATGGGCCGGTTTTCGCAGTGCCCTTCTTTCATGCCCACCATAGCCGATAGTGCAATGGCCATGGAGGCACCACGGGATATATATAGCGGGGAAGTTTAACCATGACCTGAAAAGTCCATTGGTCCTCACGTGGAGATCGAAACAGGAACCCTCAGGTCGACACCGAGCGCTTTACCATTAGACCATCCGTCCCCACCAGAGGTCACCCCCTCTCGTTTCATAGGAATTAATTTTTTGACAGGGGATATTTTATTTTATATATCCGTGGTCCTCAAATTGAATGTTTACCAAAAGGTCTGAGATTTTTACTTTTGTATAAATCAAATTTTTTTTTCTCTCTCAGTAGGCCTACTTTACAAAAAACAAACAAACTGTAAGTTAATTTATCTGCAAGATAAAAGCGGGGTACCTCAAGTCTATATAGTTAATGGCGCCTTTTTTTTTCTTCTTTAATGCTACATTTTCTGTTTACATGTGAATGTGGCAAAAAGAATCGAATTCCAGAGTGTGTCGCGATAACTTAACAGTTGATTCGCTGGTTCGCGAAGCGTAAAAGTTAAAATTTTCAGAAAAGCTTTCTTGTTTTAGGTGTATTAAGAGAAAGTTCTCTAATACCAATATGTAGTAAATCATTGTTAGTATATTATGATTATACTAGCTGTACCCTGCAAAACCTTTGCGTATAGAGTTATATTCCCTTAAGTTTGATCTGTAGGCTAGGTTATTTTTTGGTTTTGGACAGAATCGATTTTTTCATAATTTTTATTACTATTGTTTACGTTTGACGATTTTAAACTAGAATACTGTTGTATGAATGCTTTACTTTCGATTTAACGCAGAACCCACACCGCTATTATTTATATAGATATATAAAGGACTGTAAATAATTCTTATCTCAATTGACGGAGAATGACAATTTTACTTGTAAAATGAACATGAAAAAACGGGGCAATACCATCCAGAAAAAAAAAATTGAGAGAGAAAAAAAACTTGACCCTGATAGAGCGATCAGACGTGACCTATATAGTGCCAGCGATGTGCTCTCGTCAGATCATCGCTATAGATGTGTGTAAACTCGCAGACCTTGATAAAGTAGATATTTCTCTGCAGCAGCAGCATCGCCTGTCGCCACAGATTTCTGTATTCCCCACCTCACCGTTGCTCAGCAGGGGAGGAGATTGGCTCCGATTTAAACATTACACCGCAGTTTACCTTTGAGTCCCCCGCACCTCTCTTTACTACGACGATGACAACCCCCCCTCTCCCCCAAATTGATTATTTTATATCACGATCTAATCAAAATCAGATTCAGAAGAAAGAAGTTCTGATTTTGTTTTTTTTTTAAATTTACCAGCCAAGTTTTTAGTTTGTTATGATTTTTGTTGTTCATGATTTGTTTACCTTTGCTATTGAGCCTGACAACTTGAGGCTTCTGTTTGTCTTTCCCCTGGGATATTTACTATTCATTGTTATTGTTTTGATTACTTTGATGTTGGTTGGGGGGGTGTCTTTGTAAATGCCATTTCAACTGCAGATACCAATGGTGTCCAGCTGAGGCTTCGCTGAGTTTAAGTGAGGCTTCTGTTGAGTGTATTTATTGTAATACAAGCCTCTGCCTCGGTGGTTCTCAAACTGATCTTCTTTTTCCCTAACTAATTCTTGTTTAATTGGCTATGCATTGGCTCTTCGTAGTGCATTAGTACAATATAAAAAAAAAACGATTTTTGCTGCTCTTATTGAGCTCATACGGGGGCCGCTCGCGTTTACAGTATTTATATATACAATTATATTCGTTTGTTCCTTGTACAGTATTTATATATACAACTATATTCGTTTGTTCCTTGTACAGTATTTATATATACAACTATATCCGTTTGTTCCTTTTACAGTACTTATATATACATCTATATCCGTTTGATCCATGTACAGCATTTATATATACAACTATATTCGTTTGTTCCGTTTCGGTAAAGAAGAGTATAACTGATTATAGACGCTCAAAAAAATAAAAATTCTCAGCATAAATTCTCTCACTCTGTCTGTCCCAATAACAGATGACTGCCAAGTACAGTTATATTTACCTTTCTTGTGTTGACTTTTTGAGATAACTGCAGAATATTTTACGTTACATATTTGTCTCCTCTTATCACCCGGCCATCTCTTCTTCCACACACGTCTACATCCAGTAGTGGCTCCTCTCTACCTGCATTCGGTATAAAGAAAGGCACCGGCCATTATTATGTCCAGCTATTTCTCTATTTCTATCTCACCCCTCGGGGACTAAACGAATTTTAACTCCATCCGAACGAGGAAATGCATCAGTATAACCTAGTGATGGGGTCGGCAATGGAAAATATCGGAATCTTTTGGGGCGTATAGATCGGAGAATGTTCGCTGTCTTGTCCGATTCAATTGAACTAACCTGTTTTCGACCATTCCATAAAGTCTCTTTTGTTCTGAATCAAATCAGAACCGGTAATTTGGATAATAATCGATTATTGTTTCGGAATCGGTTACAATTTCGGCATCCTCTCTTCATAATATGTAGCATAAGCACTGATCCTCACATCACGTTCAGTTATTTATAGCTTCACAGTACGGGCGTTCTACATTTTAACATAACTCAAGCGTAACTCGATAAATAAACAGTTATTTCCCAAGAAATTATTTCTACAATTTCTCAATTGTGTTCAGACGATATGGTTTACCTGTGTGTGTGTGTGTGTGAGTTATATTTGCATAGGTGGTCTTGTTTTTCAGTTTTTCTAATTATTTTTAAAGTCATATCAGTGGCGTAGCGAGATGGGTGCAAGGGGGGGGGCATCATGCCCCGGGCGCTACTCACAAAGGGTCTCCGAATGGTCCACAAAACATAAAATAGTATATGGTTTTCGAATGGGGGAAGGCGCTAAAAAGCTATTGTGCCCCGTGCGCGAGTTAATCTCGCTACGCCACTGAGTCATATATCGATATATATAGTAATTTCAAACACTCTTTCCTCAAATATGGATTCCAAAATCTAGTGTCGCCACAGGTGAAAGGGTTCAAATTTGGCCAATGTGGCTCCTATATGGGATACATTTTTTTAATAAATATATCATAGGCGGTTAAAATTTTTTTTTTAAATTTCACTTCGTGTTAGGCTCTATGTACTAATATCTGATTCACTTCGTGTTAGGCTCTATGTACTAATATCTGATTCACTTCGTGTTAGGCTCTATGTACTAATATCTGATTCTCTTCGTGTTAGGCTCTGTGCCGTACTGTCTGGTAAACATGATCTCATATCTCATTCCCGCATGTGGTGCCACCCTTGATATATTGTTTCACCCAACTTACTGGACCCCCCAATTGAATTTCCAAGACATGAAGTTTTTTTTTTAATAAAACCACATCCCCTTCCTCTTCTCTCCTTTTAGGCCGGGCTCTAGGTGAGCGTTGTACCGGCCTGCTGTGCTGTCAGTGTTCGAGTTCAAAGTTCTTACCCCCACGGTAAAGTGAATGTGATGGACAGGCTGCTGGTCTCTTGTACTGTGTTTCATTTTTGGTTCTTTCGGTATTTTTTTTTTTTGCTAAAGTTTATTTTATTTTTATTTTACAACCTTCGTCAGGTGGACTATCTGCTGAGCGTCTCTTTTTCTTTCCTCCCCCTCACCCATTAGAATAACCGCCCTCCATACATACACACACTCACACGTACACACCCTCGGTCTCTCTCGCGCAACTGGCGTGGTGCTGTGCTCGTAAATAAAAAGTCTTTAAGACTAATTATGAGCGGACGAGAATTTTAAGAGTTCCGAGAGAGTTTTGAAGACTTTGTGAAAAATTTTGGAAGCGTTGGAAGGAATACCTGGGAGTATTCACCTGGACAGGGCAGGCTGAAGTTTGTTTCACAGAATTGAAGATTTATTTCCATCGCGTGTGAGCAGATATATCAGCCCAGTGGGTGAGGGTGGAGAAGAAAGGTTGTGACTTGGGCAGTCAAGGTGAGCGTCCTGAGTTCGATTCCCCAGCTTCATTGCCGCCCTCTTGTTAGATGTATATGTTATGTATGTTATGATCTATGTGTTTAGTACATGAGTACTGTAGCAAGCAGACATGGCCTTATTGGGTCCACTATAGAGACGAATCAGTTAGTGAGATCATCATTTTAGTAGCGACAGACAGCAGTAGAAATAGTAAGACCGCAGCACAGAGATATATCACAGGGACAGATTATGTATGGAGTAATTGGAATATGTCATGTCGTGAACTTTTTATTTTGTAACCCATCTATATTAAAGAATTTAAAATGGCGTCTGGCCGGCGTCTCGGTTCGATAAATTTTTTTTTTTATTGTACAGTTTTAAATTGATTCTGCGGTTTTGAAAGATGAAACCCAAAGGCCAAAATGTGAAATAATTCCATTTAAATATATATATATATATAAATATATATATATATATATATATATATATATATATATATATATATTTCTACAACATATTGCATCTTAAAATTGTAATAAAATCATGACCAAAAATAACATAGCCTACTGATAAAAACTTAAGGGAATATAACTCTATGCAAAGGTTTTGCAGTGTACGGCTAGTTATTATTAAGGAAAGAAGATAGAAAGCCTGCATTCGACTCTGAATATTTTGTGAAATATGTATCTCGCCACTATAATCCTCAACCAAGGTTAACCCGTCCCGCAACAGATACTTAGACTTTTAAATGGATACAGATTGGGCCGCAAAAAAAAAAACAAAACCAAAACTACCTGTCCAAGTGGTTTGAACGGTTGGGATTTAGGATTGATGTATGCATCTTTACAGAGACATCGGACAGGGGTGACTTCATTACTGACCACATATTATAAAAAAAAAGTCCGTTCATTATTTTGCTAGACGCTTTAAGATGTTTGACCATGGTTAATTTTACGTTATGTTTGCCCAATGATAGGACACGCTTCCAAAATATAAATATAATATCCTTTAAAGTAACCCCTGTGGTCAAAGGCATGGGCATCTTCGGGTTACCATTCCATTTACCAGATCCATTCTACTGGCGACACTAAAATGCCTACTAAAGGTTATGTCTGTGGGGGGCAAAACTAAAACAACCTTGTTTACAGAGATCTCCCCCATTGCCACAAAGTTGAAACAAAAATATATCCCGATGCCCAGCAGGCATGTCCAGTTTACCAGTTCTCTCTTTTACTACTCGCCTGGAGTGAAACAACAACTGACCCACTACCCTTTTCTCATTTGCCCCAATTCGTTCTTGACGTTGGGCTGTATTTCTGTAAGTATCATCGCCCCAACCCGACCCCCCACTATCAACTAGTCTGATCATCGTATTCCAGATACACATCAGGTAAATAGACTAGCTGCCCTTCCAGGCAGCTATCTGTCCCCGCCCCCTCCCCCACTTTTTTTTTGGTCTGTCTGGACATCACACACACACACACGCACGCACGCACGCACACACACCCACACACACACCCACACACACATATATATATTTGCACAAACAGGTACACGCCGGACAGTCTTACCGAAGATAGGCAGAATTAAACCAGGTTGACAGACAAACATCCAGGTTACTAGCAGAAAATAGAAAGACATCCAAGTCAAATAGGTCCTGCATGTATACACATAGGTAAAGTTAGATATCTCATTGAATGTAAAACACACCCAAAACTATGTTCAGATTGAAGACGTTCAGATTGAAGACGTTCAGATAGACAAGGGAGTGTAGTTCATTTCTTCCTCTAAACTTTCCAGATGTACAGGTCTGCGTCAAGCTAACTTTAAATATTTACAAAATTTATTGCTGGGGCCACCGGTACCCGGAAATAGGTTTACAAAAATAATAATAAACTGCGCAAGGACACAGACTGGGTTTGATTGCGTACCGGGGAATGGTGTATCACGGGATTGAGTACAGGAATGGTGTATCACGGGATTGAGTACGGGATTGGTGTATCACGGGGTATTAAATAATAATACAGAATATAAGGGCTTCTAATGAGTCAATCAATGATTAATTTTTGACCCGGTTAAAAATTCGAATTTATTAAAAAAAAACAGCATATCATCAGCATATGTGAAAGAACAGTCCAGGAATCAGTGTGAAAAAACTCTAGTTTATACTAACGACGAAATGTACCAACCTATTTCTATTTTTAAAAAAAAACTAAAAAAAAAACTATTACCCCCTCACTCGCTATCTTCCGCGCGATTTTTGCCCTCCCGGGCACATAGCTAAATATCACGGGGGTTCGGTTGTGTCTTGATGTGCCCTCGCGCCAAACACAAGCTGACTATACGCCCATAACGATGCTGCCCGTCTTGATTTCTAACATTTTTTCGGACCTCCCCCCTCCGCCCGCCCGCCAGCCACCCTGCTCGATGTATGCCGTGAACTTAAACCCTGGTGTTAAAGTGAAGTAGTGAAGGAACCAAATGTCAGGATGTTTACATTCTGGTGTAATGTACCCAGCTCGCAAACAACACACACACTCACACACACATAACCAGCCTTATAGATCTGACATAATTCCACGAGTATCTAATTATAATGACAGATTAAAGAGACATAAGTCTATGATTTCTAGCAAGTATGGATATATGCGTGTGGCTAGGGCCGTTCTTATGGATGTGCTAATTAGGCGACCACGCAGGGGCACCCCCACAGTCAAAGGGCCCCCTCTATTTAGTATTAAGTCATATCCAATACGGGGGGCTCCGAAAGATCTCAATTACCGATGTTCAGGGCTCATGTGGTAGCTTAAGGGATTCACTTGCAGAACCCTTTTTTGCCCCCTCTCCTCTCCCCCCCCCCCCGGGACCCAGTTAAGCGTAGTTTTGTTTTTTTACAACCATTTTTTATTAGGGGGAGATAATCACAAGATTTTTTTTTTATAAACCGTGATATAAGATATTAAAATATTTGGGTGTCTCTTTCTGTGAGCGCCGTATGCTCTGTATCTCCTGCCATTAAAAACAAAAAAAAATTTCATTCGTAACTTATTTTATTTTATGTTTGTCGTCCGTATTGTCGAGCCAATAGCCTGGAACGTTGTGACGTAATTGTACCAGTACAATCGCCATGATGGAAAGGGTGCAGGTTTGCTGCACTGGATCTGGAAAGGAAAGAAAAAAAAATTACATGTTCTGTAGTATCAGCGAGATTACGTCTCTCTCTCTCTCTCTCTCTCTCTCTCTCTCTCTCTCTCTCTCTCTCTCTTTCTCTCTCTCTCTCTCTCTCTCTCTCTGTGTGTGTGTGATAGTGTTATAATACATCCTGCCATTTCAAGATCTACGAAAGTTTTTGATATAATGAACTCTCATTGATTGTTTATATAATATATATATATATATATATATCCCAGATTTGTTTTGTGTTCATGAAATAACAAGGCCATTGAGCAGTTTGGGTTCATTGTCTGGTTGTCCCCCCCCCCTCCCATCCCTCCCTCCCTTCTTCCTTTTTCTTGTTCTCAGCGGATTGTTTACAAGTTGTTCAGGTAAAACAGCCAAATAGGACCAAAGTAGGAGCAAGACGCCCACTCCTCCCCCCCACACACACACACACCAAAATCACTATTAACGCCCTTTATTGCACCAC